>JADDOH010003680.1:0-12180 GCA_016648135.1 Agrypnia vestita | reverse complement strand
TATTATCAACCTCTGGCTTTATTCCATCGATCCAGCCAAATTATCTTCCTTACTGACTCTCCTCGACAAAGCCTCCGCCGACCTTCAAGCTGAAAACTCAAGTGCCGCTCTCTAATTTGTAACGCCTAACAATAGTCCCTATCTCGCGCCATCTTTGATTCCAACTCGCGTGTAAAAGTCAAAGTCTAACTCTAAGGACGCGTTTCATTGGCCAGTTCGTTACGCGGACAACCGCTTTTGATAAGCTCGCTTCGCCAAACTAAAAGAACATAAAGCCTGCTTTACACGCCCGCGTGCAGAAATAATAAAGCTCGTCCGCACTTACCTATCCGGCAAATATTTAATTATAGAGTATTTAACGGTTTGTGAAGCTTCTCTTTATTATAAACTTTAGCAGATAGATATTTTCGTATAATTTTTCAGCAATGTCTATTTGAATAGGCCAATATCGTTACAAGATGGAAAGATAAATTTTAATAATGAAACTAGCGTTGACCTTTTATTTGAGTTAAAAAAGTAACCCATTAAAACTAAGTTTTTATTATACTCCCTTTCTTTGTAAAATATAACAGCAATTAAAGACGAATTAAAGCATATAACATAACACTAAACATACAGCAATTTAATATATTTCTAAAATGTCACATGTTTTGAGCTTTGATAAGACACTTCATGCTTTGAAGATTAAATTCTAAAAACATTTGTCAGTCAATTTAGATTTTCGACATTCGTAGTGAACTACCTATTATGCATACCGACTGAGTAATTCAAATTTAGAAAATATTCCGCGACGTTATCGGGCCGCCGTAATCAAACTTTTCTAACGATTCCAATTTGAAAAAACCAATAAAATTTCTAAAAATCCGAAATCATACTATAATTATTAATTTTTTTTAACGAAAATTTGATAGATCTTCTCGATCGCCGCCACGAGTCTACTTGCCTGGTTTTAGCTCGATGGATCACGGGAAAAGGGTCAAAAATCGATCCAAAGTTTTTTGTTGACGGCAAGCAAGCAGACGCCACGAGTTAATATAAAGGGAGTAAATATCACAAAACTGAATTATTCCTCAAATATTTAATGGCACTTTAATTATTATGTTGATTTGTTTTCCATCGGGGAAATAAATCCGTTCATTACGGGAGCAGATTGCGCACCGCTCGAGACTAATAATAACCTTTTACGCGATGGTTGAGGGGTAACATAATCCAGTTTCGCGAAGTGTGCGCGTAATGTAATAAAACCTATGTTAACTTTTCCCTCCTAATTGCCGGAGTCGTTGTAATTAATACACAATGCCTTAATAATTATTAACAGAGCACGGTGAGCCGAATTCTCATTCTCCATCATCGCCTCTTATAATCGCCGCAGTAATAGCTTACATTAGCAAAAGGCTTTTGCTCGCTCTGGTACAAACGGGCAATTTCTAGTTCATTAATTGCAAATCGCCCGCGGCCCCCGGGATAAAACTTGCGGCCCGTAAGGGTGCGAGGGCGGACCGGAGAAGGGGGAAGGGAGGGGCGCGGGGGATGACACCCTCGTCAAGGTAACTCGGCCAGGAAATGCTCAAATACCTCCCGTAATCTCCCGCCGACTGACCGCCACTCGAGACGGACTTTAAGATTTCGCGCGAAAAATTGCTGAATTGAAAAATTATTCAAAAATGTGTACTCGCAATTCTATTGAAGGTGTTTATTCGATAAAAATACCGATTCGAAATACCTGAGCTGTTTCTCTTATTTCGGATCCGCTCGGCAAAATGAATTAATGCAACGTCATGTACTCGCGATGTTGAGAAACGCTTTGGTAAAGAGTAAAATTTATTAAATTAAATTATCACGACAATTTTATTTGAAACTTTCTGGATCGCAATCGATAAATCACTAGCACGATTATTCTCTTATATTTTCGCAGAAACTTTCTCATTCCGGTCGCCCGGCCGCGTGTTATTTATAGCCACGCCTCCCTATGCACCGCGCTACGTGCCAGTGCCTGAAGACGTCTGGCCGCTCTAGATTATTCTAGGGGCCTTTCAACCCTTCCGGAAGACCCTAGATGTTTTTTTGTTATTTTTTTTTTCTCTTTCGTGCCTAATTCTTGTTGGAGATTGGGGATGCGCAGCAGATCTATGCTATATACGTGAATACCAGAACCCACTTTTTATCAGGGCTCCCTTCGATGTACGATATACATAAATACTCATATTTATCAAAGTTCTGTGAATTTTAAAACCAAATTTATTATACGAAAATATGTCTTTCTAATTGATTAATAAATAATTCAAAATTAATTATAATAAATCATTGTAATAAAATAGAAACAAAATAAAGGGAAAAATTGATTTACATATACCTAGATATATAACAGAAAAAAAAATAAATTGAAATGTAAACAATAATTAAATAAAGATGAATTATAGAAGTTTCACGGAGACGTAGCTATTTATATGAGAAACGTGTATGAATGTCTTTTAAGCGATGGCCCAGGGCTTACAACCTATACCAGCTGGCTTAAGAAATCACTCTGTACAACGCAACGTTTACCAATTCCATCGTAAGAACATTATTATCAACATTTCACACATTATCACATTTTTTAATGTTCTATATATAAAATTTTTTAATAATCTAGGACCTTCCGTATTTTTGATTGGGCTATGCTAGAGATATCTGTAGGTTTTTCTCATATATATAGATAGTATACGTATACGTAGCTCTCTATGCCGTATCACATCTGGAAATCTCTCTGCTTAAGCCAGTTTTTTTTTCCTAATATTTACTCACCGAACTCAAAAGGTTAGCCATCACTGGACTCATCATCGCAAAGCGAAAATCGCCGTAAAGTGATGAAAGGATTTTTTCAGTTTCGAGTGCATAAAGGCCTATAAGTACACATTCTTTTTTTTTTCACAAATGTGCGAATATTGTATAGCATAGGAGAACAATTTTGTTTTTACTTTATTATTATATGTAGAGGAACCAATTCCACTTTGTGTTAAGATCCAATTTTTTTTAGTAAGTTAGTTTCAATACCACCGGGGAAAATTTTTATTTTAAGGCTAAGGTTTTATTGGCTGATTTTTACATCACAGATTCACCGTTATGCACTTTAATTCCACCAAGATCATGGATAATTTAGTAATTTAACATAGTATGAATCACTTTTTTGACTAAATTATATGATTCATTTAGAAAAATATACAAATATAATCGATCAAAATGACCACCGCCGGGATAGGATAGAATTTTTACCAACAATATGTTCTTCGATACAACTAATGTACATATTAGGTCCTTACATATTAAATTGGCGTTTAGTATGGGAGGAACATAAAGCCGATTTTTTTTATTATAATATATTTATTTAATCAAAGTATGTACCATTCCTATCTATGCACTTTTGCCATCTCATAGGTGGTTCATCGATCCCTTTACTAAAAAAACCATTCGGACGGGAATCAATAAAATCTTTGAATTCGGTTTGGACTGCCCCATCGGAGTTGAATTTTTTCCTTTGCAAGAAGTTATCCAAATTTCGAAAAAAATGGTAATCTGTTGGGGCAAGGTCCGGAGAGTACGGTGGATGCCTTAGACATTCCAATTGAAGCTCCTCTAATTTGGTAGCCGTCTGTTGTGCAGTATGTGGTCTAGCGTTATCATGAAGCAGCAGTGGCCTAGAGCGATTAACCAGCCTCGGTTGTTTAGCAGCTAGCTTTTCCATCATGGTTTGCAGTTGCTGACAATAGACATCTGCCGTAATCGTCTGGCCAGATTTAAGAAAGCTGTAGTGAACGACACCAGCACTAGTCCACCAAACGCTCAAAAGTAACTTTTTTGGAGTCAATTTTCGCTTGGGGCATGGTTTGGATGGTTCGGCAGGGTTCAGCCATTGCGATGAGCGCTTCCGATTATCGTACAGGATCCACTTTTCATCACAGGTAATGATTCGATTTAAAATCCCTTCATTATTGTGCCGGTTGAGTAATGCAACGCAGCAGTCAACGCGCGTTTGTGATTTGCTTCACTCAATTCGTGAGGTACCCACCTTTCAAGCTTTTTCACCTTACCAATTTGCTTCAAGTGGATTAAAACAGTTTTATCACTAACACCGCAGCCTGCAGCTAACTCGGATGTGGTTTGCGATGGATCCGCTTCCACAATAGCCTTCAATTCTTCATTATCAACTTTGGTCTCCGGCCGTCCACGGGGCTTGTTCTGCAGGTCGAAATTTCCAGAACGAAAACGTTGGAACCAAAAACGCACTGTGTTTTCTTTTGCGGCACCGTCGCCATACACATCATTAATCCTTCGAGCCGTTTCTGCAGCACTGGTTCCACGGTGGAACTCGTACTCGTAAATAACGCGATATTTCAAGTTTTTCATTTTGTAAACTGAGTGACCCAAAGAAAAAAACAATTGAGGAAAAAACAAATGAATTATAATTTTCAAAACACAAATACATGAGTAAATAGCTGTATAAATTTGGATTTGGAATTCCTAACCAAAGAGAAGATATTTGAGATCAAATTTGCCAGTACGGCAAAACCCCAATTTCATATGTAAGGACCTAATATATATATATATATATATCGGATACCTAATACCTCATTTACAATCGGATTCGAAATATGATGTCGTCTTCAACGTCGACACAATGTTTTAAATTGCAAACTGTTTTCCTGGTTCGCGTTTTGGTCCCACGTTTGGTTTCACGTTACGTTTAACTTGTTAAAAAAATTACTACGAGCTTGTTAATTTTGAAACAATTATGAAAAGTTCAAACGAAATGTTCTAAAAAATTATAATTATTTGTGATAACTGGAGAAGACTCGATTTGTAATGAATTTTTTTAAATATAAAAAAACAACGTCTATTGTAAAACGTAAATTTTGTCTGAAAAGAGATTTAATTATGCAAGAAAAATATTTTAACTGGATTATAAATGTGTCTTAAATATATCCAAGGGGGACACGCTTCCACTGTGCCTCAGTCCCCTTGCCAAAGAAGGGGTTTATTTAAATTCTGTGAAATGTTGTACTCTGTGGTCCATACTCAATACCTGCTGCCTCCTTTGTAATAATAAGTAGGTTGTTTGATAAGTTTAGTAAATTTATATGAGATGACCAATGCGATAGCTTTAGTAAATGTGTATGAGATGACCAATGCGATAGCTTTAGTAAATGCCTATGAGATGACCAATGCGATACCTTTAGTAAATGTCTATGAGATGACCAATGCGATAGCTTTAAATGTCTATGAGATGACCAATGCGATAGCTTTAAATGTCTATGAGATGACCAATGCGATTTATTTGGTAGTGTTATGGCTGGCAAGGGTTACTTTTCACGTTCTACAGACGTTTGAAGCAAGCATTGTAGAAGCTGCCACAAAAAGAGGATTTGGGAGAAGTTATTGGCAGTGCTGTACTGGCGGTAAATACAGTTTATATAATGTGTAATATATAAAATAGTGATCCATGCCAATGATTTTTTTTACCAGGTTTACTGCATGACGGACTACGATGTTTCCTCCATCGAGCATGAAGCTCTGCTCCTAGTTGTGACGTCGACGTTCGGTAACGGCGATCCTCCGGAAAACGGAGAGGTATGTAAAACAATCACTTAATAAATTACCTTTCTGAGTGTTTAGATGAATGATAGTTAACACATGAGCTTATTGAAAGAAGTTGCTCTGTGTATTACAGTACGTAGATTCAGTGATATTAAGCATTTAAGTCAATGCAGTCAGTCGCGGGTGTTTTTTTTAAATTTAAAAACAAATTTTATCCTCTACTTAAATATTTCTCATATAAACCAAATTCATTAATTTTATTCTTTTGGTCAATAAAATACTAAAACAAATGACGGAATTATTTACAAGGAGTTGTTAATTAGATGCTTGATACATTAAAATTAATCTTCGTGCTCATATAACAAATTTGAATGCACGAAAACACTTTTCATTCACATATAAAAATTAATTTAAAATTAAGCGTTAATTTTAATTTAATTTAAGTTCATTATGCCCTTCCAATATTATGAAAATATAATCAATATACTCGATTATTATGTTGGAATATGATTATTTTTTATTAATTTAATTTTATTCTATTATTCTTAATGTTCCTACTCTGTAAAAAACTATAATTTGTTGTTTCTCCCCCAAACATTTTAATTTTTCATGAGAAACTTAAAAGTTTTCTGAAATCGCAAAAGATATTAATTTATATATTTCCTGGGATTTTTTTCTACGTATAATCAACATATTTTCCAATAATTATGGGACTCAAATAGTGTTATTTTCAAGACATACATTTACTATTAAGATTTTAAATGTACGTATAAAATTACAAGGTATAAAAACAAAACCAAGGTGAAATCATAGAATTCGATTTCGAAAATGGTAATTCTGTTTTTGTTTTTGACGTCCGCAGACCGATTCAAGGTGGCGAAAGGTTTTATTTTGTTCTTACGCAACCAAATATTGTGGGCACTCCTTCGATCATCACAAGTCATAAATCAGATGTAAATTATATGTTTGGGAAAACAACACTTAATATTTATTAATTAGAAACGCTATTTCAACAAAATCTTAAGTTTCCTTGGAAAAAATTCTCCACAACTCTGTCAATCTTTATATTATTTCGTTCACTCTCGGATTAGGTATGTGCTGTTCAATTTTTCATTTTTAGTGAACCTAACCTTAGATGTATTATACTTTCTACTCCTGGAACTGGAAAAAATATTTGTATTATTTAAATATCATTACAACCCCTTCTTGAGAAAATATTCAATGATCTATTTTAAATGTTTTAAGTAAAATGAAAATTTTTATATCAACAAAAAATAAGAGCTGGCATGAACAACGCATTCAAAAGACACGGATATGAGTACATATTTATGATGTGACATAGAGACTTCACATAAATATTTGTTGTTATTAAGTTGCAGAAAGTGCCAGCTTTTGTCATTTGACATATTTCAAGATTTTTTAAATATAAATCTTTTCAAATGAACAAACAACACTTGAATCTTGATATTAATTTTTCACCAATTTATCGGCTAGCTAGAGCTCTGAAACTTTCAACATTTATGTTAAATAGATGAACGTATATTAATAAATCTTTTTCGACATGATTTGGTCATCACTTCTACTACAATTAATAATTTCCTATTATTATTGAGCACTCAGGCGTAAAGTTTAGCATTTGAATTTGGATAAACAGTTTAAATTGGATACTGCATGGGTGATGTTAAAAAAATCGATCGGTGTATACAAAAAAAGCATATAAAAGTATGTAGGTATTCAAGAATTTGTTTGATTTCCTCGTTTATTCATTATTTTTATTAGGGATTGCATCGATCTAACGTTTGAAATATTTTAGAAATTGTCATGTTCATGATTTTAAATACACTTGAATTATTAAAATTGAATTGAAAATATGAGGTTTATTACAGAGTAATGAAATTATTGAAGTGATTATTATTGATATCATATTATCACTAGTTAATTATTGTTTTTTTTTTTGTTGTATTATAATATTTCTAATCTATATCTTAAATAACTTTCATAAATAAGTGCAGACAGGAATAAGTGTAACAAAATAACCAGATAATTTGTAATCATTAATATATATAATGCACTCTGTACTTGTATTAATTTATCGATTTATTTTGATAAGTCGATTAACGTAAACGTAGATTAAAACGTTATACATAGGTTAATCAAATGTGTCATATATCTTATTTCGAAAGGATACTAGGTCGCATATACAATATATCAATTAGTTGATAAACTAGTGAACAACACCATGATGTAAATATTCGAAGTATCCAATAATGAGACAGTGTCTTGTTTGAAGATCTTTAGAATAGATTTTGTCTTATCCGATTTTACAGCACGCTTTGAATACCTCTGCCTGATCTACACATCGCTCCGTTAGAGTGACACAAAAAATGTTTAAAGCTGCTATACCCGATACAACGGATTTGCCAAGGTTTTAGATACAATTTCAGATATCCCCCGCTTCGCGTGCAAATTCTCAAAACTGTTTTGCGCCGCGGCCGAAGAAAACAAAAGCTGCCAAGTTGGTGAAAAAACAGCCAAATTTCGAACAGTAGACATACACGGGCAGAACCAATAACAAATAACACGAGCTATTTGTTTCCTGCTATGGCAAGTAATGATTTTCTTTCTCTTGTCAGCGAGCCATCTCCGACTGTTCACTGTCATTGTGATGCGCTATAAATTATTTTCTTTGGAAGCAAAATGAATTTCACCGTTTCTTTGTTGGAATAAACAACTTATCGTCTTGTCCATAATGCCGCGGCACTCTTCAGAATGAGATTTAATTAGGTACTGTGGAGAAAAATAAGTAATGATCGGAAATAGCTGGTTGTTGTTGTAAAAAAACGATGGTGCATTTGTATTCTTTATTTTTCTCTATCAGAAAAATCAAAATAATAAGGTGTAGGTGTATTTGAGATATTTTCTAGGGAAAGCTTTTTGATCATTTGTTCGAGTCTACATATGTAAGTACAGACTCAATTGAAAAATGGAGAAGTGTTGTATAATCGATTTATATCATCAGGAAAATACGCAAAGCGAGTATTTGTATTTAAGAGTGTGTAAATTCTAAAATGAAAATTTCAATATTTTCACAGGGATTCGCAAATGACTTGGGAGATATGATGAGGTTTGATGAGAAAACTGGACCTGAAGATGGAATGAGGTGAGTCAATATATTTTATTTATTTCAACATTAAAATTACTTTATTTTCATCAAAAATAAAAATAAAACAATTTATAGAGACTTTATTGTCTGATCTATAAAACAATTTACAACTGAATACTACTAAATTATATCAAAAACATTCTTACTTCACACATTGTCGTTTATAAATAAAAAATAACAAAAAATTTAAGAAATCATCTAATACACGAGCGTTAAGAAAATAGAAAATAGCAACAAAAATTACGTCGCACGAACAACATTACGATAAATTATAAATTGTACTAGATTTTGGAGCTTTTATCGTTGATTTATACACCTACGATTAAAATAATTTTTGTCAGTGTAATATGTAAACCTACGAGTGATTTCATTGTCTTATTATGTATTTTTATTAATTTAAAATGGTCATTGTTACTTTCGCATTCTACTGTGTTTATATCAAAGTCGGTACATTTAAATTTACATTCTCGTAAACATGTACTTACGATTGAGGCAGGGTTGCTCCTTCCTCGAATAAAGAACCGCCCACCATATTCTCAATACTGCCGCCCGAGGCATGTAAAGCTATAGTGAACATCTGCGAAACAAGATTACTTTGGAGGTTCGCAGTTGGCCTTAAGTTTTGTCTTTATGTGTATTTACAGATTTAATAAATATATCATGTTTATACTTGTTGCAGTGATGTCAAAACTTTCAGATATAATTTATGAAGGTTATGTTTTTCGATGACCAGAACTATTGCTACATTATGCGTTTAATTTATTGTCGAGAAAGTTCTGTCGTATTTTGATATGTGCAGGTTTATGCATGTATAATGTACCTAGTATATATGCTACAAAGTGTTAATTATTTATTTATTAATATTTCATTGATTTACGTTAAATAGTATATGTATGCACTAAATATTAGTTACACTAGTTAATGTATAAATTATCGAAATTTATATTTTGTAACATATAACATGAGAGGTCTTCTTAAGGCAGAAAAGGGTAGTCAATTGCAGTGTAGAGTAGTCAAAGTATAAGGAATTGTAAAAAAAAAACTGAATCAGTCACTTGTCATGTTTAAGGTGACGACTAAGATATCAGCATAGATTGTATTAAATCACTCTATTATCAAAGAGCCAACAACGCATTAGTTGAATGTAAAACTTGTTTGCAATAGTTGGGAGAGATGACGTAAGTTTACCAGAAATTGGCCTAAACAAGATTCTCAATCGATCTTAGATCGATAATGCATTTTGCAGTCCATGATGGAAAACTATCCACGTCTGTCAATCAGAAATATTGCAGATGAATTGTAATATCTAATTGTACCGGACCGTATTTTTCAATCAATCCATATTTTTAAATTATCAAAATTTTTCCAAAAACGAAAAGAATAATATTGCATGCTGCCGGTTATAACCGGTCAAAGTAATGTATTAAAATGTACATGTATTTATCACTGTCCCCGTCTTCTCGACTATGCACAGTGCTTTATTTTTCACTTGGTCCACACATATACATATACATTCTGACAATTAAATCTGTGTGAAGAAAATTCGTGTTCTTCTTTTACATTTATACTTGAATGTTTTTATCTCTCCTCGACCAGCGAATGCCATTATATCGTGAGACGTTTCATTGGTGAAGAGTGTCAGTTTTTATTCAACAAAGACTTGACTATCAAACGGAAATGCAACTCTCAACGAAGACAGTCACTGCTTAATTTCATTGAGGTAAAAAAGAACGAACTGTTTCGTTTAATACATTTAAAATTTATTTTAATAAAGAATTTTTAAGTATTTTGCAATTAATTCAAATAATTTATTGTAAGGCATGTGAAAAGTATTGTTAATCCGTCAATAATGGCGGGAATTCTTTTGACAGATAATATTAAATAAAAAAAAGTAACCCATAAAAACCAAGTTTTTACAATACTCCCTTTCTCATTTTTGAGTTTCGTGTCTACGATATGCGTCGGAATCTCCATACAACTTACTGAATTGTATGAAAAAACCATTAAAAATTTGAAAAATCCAAAATTATACTATAATTATTATTTTTTAAACGAAAATTAGATATATCTTCTTGATCGTCGCCACGAGTCTACTTGCAAAGTTTCAGCTCGATTGAATCACGGGAAAAGGGTTAAAAATCGATGTGTTTTTCGATCAAAGTGTTTTCGTCAAGTAATCAAGCAGACGCCACGAGTTAAAAGAAAGGAAGTAAAAAAACGAAACTATTTTAATAGTCATTTCAAAAACAAAACAAAAACAAAATTTGATTTGTTTGACGCGATAACGTACTAACTCCAAATATTTATCCTTTTTAACTGCTGTCGTAGAAATTCCAATTCGTATAACTGACGTTCGGAATATTTAATACTCAATGGATTAACATTTACCTAACAATAAGCGTGAACTGAGGTGAATCTCTGAGACATGGCGTACACACGGATATTACGAAAGCCGAGAGCTTACTCCAAAGCATCTTTGGGGATTTAAAGAGTAATCATAAGAAGATGCGTGTTTTCGAAAGATAAATCATAACATCGTACCGCGAAATATATCGAGTTATATGGGATGTGAGAATATAGATGAAAGCTGGTAGGCAGGTATGTGTATAATAATAACGGTTTTCACTAAATTAATTTGAATAACGTTGAAATAGTATAAGACGTGTTAACAAAAGGCAAGAAAAAAAAATGCAGACGTCATTCAGTGTTGCCGTATCAGGCCACACCATTAGGTAAAATGAGCGCGCCTGGGTGGGGCAATACGCAGCCTGATGTCGGGTACCGCGTGGTACCAGCACAGAGTAAATAGTCAGGTACAGTTGCCGGCAAACTTCTTGAAATTTTTTGACGTAGTGGGGGAATGCGCAGAAGACAAATTTTGAGTCTCGTTGGTGGAATGGTACATGCGCAAACTTCCCCCCACTACGCCGAAAAATTTCAAGATGTTTGCCGTCCACTGTACTGCCTTAACAGGTGCGTTTAGAACCTACCACATTAGCAGGTACCACTGTTAACCTCATGGTAGCGAAATCCGTATCGAATCAGAAATCTTGCTTAGTAGTTGTAAGTAGACGGGCTATTATGGTTTAGATCAAATATAAAAACTAGCTATCAAAACTAGCCGTCAAAAACGATTAAAATTTTATTTTAGAATTTCTGCTTTACATTGATTAGTCATATAGTACCTAGTTAATTACAACAACAAAAATATTGCGAAATTAATCTTAAATGGAAGCAAATTATTTTTACATTAACGCACATCACAATATTAATTAATCCATAATGACCTATAATCTACAATTAATTGCTGAAATTATACTTAATTTGCTTCAACTTATCACAAAATGTCAATTAAAATTTAACTTTCACTTCCACAGCACGTAATACGTTTGTGTCAACAGCGCCATCTGATCTAGCGTAGCGTAGCGCCATCTGTGTAGCGACGG
>JADDOH010003678.1:0-13636 GCA_016648135.1 Agrypnia vestita | reverse complement strand
ATTCCAGAAGCAGGAGCCGAGAAACAACAAGACATTGTTCTTATACTAGCAGAAGTAGAAGAAGAAAAAGTCTTAACCATAATCATGATTTATTTTTATTGTGTTTCTTTATGTTATTTTCTATATTATTCATTTTAATTAACGTTTTTGTAACCCGTGAAAAATCACTGAACATAAATTATGTTTATTTATTTATTTATACATAATAAAATAAAAAGCCTATCAAACGTAGGTGGCATACATTAATGGGTCGCGTCATAGCTAAGGCCTTATAGTGTATAGTATACGAGAATATATTGTATTTTTGACGGGCCATGGAGAAGCAGTGGTCGCTATGTCATTAGTTTACGTTGACATCACTGCGTTCAAGGTTCGAGTTTTCTCTAGCCGTGTTATTTCCTTTTTTGGTTATGAATTCCAGGAATTTATTGACTTACCAGACAGACTAAATTATTATATTAAGATTTTATTATTAAATTTTCAATTTAAATAGTTTAATTTTTCATACTCATTTTCGTTGTTTACCAGCTTCCAGGAAACTTCTCTGGACATGCAGTTTGTTTCCTTAAAACTAATATACTTACGGGCGAATTTAAAATTTCGGTACTGTTTTGGTAACATATTAATGAATTTGATAAAATATGTTATATAGGTACAATAAATATTAAAAAAAATATCCGTTTTTACTCTGAGATATATATTTTATTTACATATGTGACAGGTAATTTTTAACTATCTGTTAATTTGTCTTTTTGATATATGGAATTTGAATGATTTAATGGTAAATTAATATCGAACAGAGTTGAGTTGGATATGTCATCGTTGTGCTCTATGTAGTAAACGTTTTGTATTTTGTATTTAACTAAAATACAGATAGTTATGGTAAACAATAAATTTTAATTCATTGTATAAAACGCTTATCTGTTAACTATATAAATTTCCCCCCTGCGTTTTAAAAATAAAAAGTGAGAATCTTACACTTTGTGCGCTCTCATTATCGAGGATATTTTGTCGGTTTGCAAAACAAATTGAATTTTTGGAATTTGACTTATACCAATATCTTTAGTACTTTTAATTATTAATTAGTTTTATATAAAACGTTTTCCAAAATTGAAAAAAAATATTTAAATTGATAGTATGGGCTAGATATTTTATATTGGATTAAAAATAAATTCACCATGAAAGTTACTTTAAGAATAGGTTTATTCAGAATTCAGTATTGATACTTGTATCTTTTGTACATTTTGAATAAGTTTAATACTTTTATAATTCATATATATATAGCGGACATTGCATCGATGTAACCTCACTTTATGTTGGATTAATGAATAAAGGCATAATATAATTCAATTTGTAAAGAATTGAAATAATTTTCAGGCGTATTTTAGTGTATTCTATACTAATATTATAAAGAGGAAAGATTTGATTGTGTGTTTGAATTAAATATGCTCCGAAACTACTAGACCGATTTGAAAAATTCTTTTATATTCAGAATCCTACATTATTGTATATATATATTTTTTATTATGTTTGTTTGGAACAACTCTTTTACCAAAGACACACACAATAATTGGCGAAAAATACTTTATATAGATACATTATCATACGATATTACCAGAAAATTACCAAATAATATAAAACCAGCTTTCTACACTGACAATACAATCGAAAAACAATTGAAAAATAGTAAATCTAAAAATCCTAACAAATCACACTGTAGTGGTATTTATAAACTAGAATGTGGAGATTGTGAGATGTTATATATAGGTAGGACAGGCAGATCAATTGAAAAAAGATTTAAAAAGCATAAAAGGTGCCTCACAAATCACAATTTTTCAGAATACGCCAATCATATTATAGAAAATAACCACACTTTCAGCAATACAAAAATACACATCCTACATAAACAGAAATACGGCCTTAAACAAAATAATTTAGAAACACTTGAAATTCATAAAAACATAAACACAACAAATAACATAATCAATAATCAAATACAACCCTTCACATCACCTCTTCTTACAATGTTCGCGATCTCCCACCACTTAGATACCCCCTCCACTTCTACCGAATCCACAACCCACACACCAGACAACCATTCCTACATACCTCAGTCTTAATTCACCTGATGAAGGAAACGGACGTTTCCGAAACATGTAGTGAAACAAGTGCTTAAATATAAGTGGAAAAAAACAAAGTTTGTTATTACAGTTATGTTACAATAATTTATGTTAACATTAGATGGAAACATTGTTTTTTAGAGAACAGCGGACCCTTTGTTTTCCCTCACAAACTTATTTTTTACTTAATCCTTAACCCGTGCAACGCCGGGTACGACCAGCTAGTTGTTAATAATTCGGAAGAATATACATATCATAAAAAAATAATGTTGCTTTAAAAACACCAATCAAAAATAATGATATCGCATTGCAAATGGATATCTCAGTGTCAAAAATTTTTCAAATATGGATATTTTAATTTTTATTTATAAATTTTTTATTATTCCCATAAGATAGTACATCTGTAGTGTTTATGGGAATGATAAAAATTTTCAGCCATAGGTGGCGGTAGTAAAGATACAATACACGTATGAAACGAGGTGTTAATCTTAAAAATATACACAACTTCCAAAAAAATTGATAGATGTGGTAGTCCATCATGGGTGGAATTGGCGAATGTAACATTATGTAAAGTGATCACATAAGCTGGCCTTACGACAGATCGCAAACCCAAAAATACTTCCATACCTACTGCCCATTTAAAAACAATTTTATAAAAAAGTAGCTTCGTCTTTTTGAGACATCTATAATACTTATATCTTGATTGAAAATTTTTTTTATTTTTTTTCTCAAACGAGATTAATGAAATATATTTTATCTGTATTGGACAGTAAGTAACATAGTTGGCGATGAAACGTTATACTCGCATTCACATAGTCGGGCAAACGAGCGATCTTCGTGCGCGGCGATAAAAGTTTACTTTAGTGCACTTCTATTGAGTCCAATAACTAGATGAGCGAGTGATGTCACCTCCATTATAAGTTTTCATATTATAAGATTTATTTTACCTGGTGTTTCTCATGAAAAAATAATACTATGTTAACGCATATTTTTTTAAACCGTAGGAGCTGTAAGTAAAGAAAAGTTAACAAAATCTGAAATGCTAAGTAGTGCCTAATATTTCAATTCTACCGAAAAATTTTTGTGCAACCAAACTGTGTGCATTTGTTAATACATTGATTGTTTCCAAGCAAG
This sequence comes from Agrypnia vestita, assembly GCA_016648135.1. Lineage (NCBI taxonomy): Eukaryota > Metazoa > Arthropoda > Insecta > Trichoptera > Phryganeidae > Agrypnia > Agrypnia vestita. Next base: position 10,382 of record JADDOH010003678.1, on the reverse strand, counting down.
CCTTTAAATTTCCCCCAATGCACGTAATTACGTAAAAATTTTCAACCGAGAAAGGAGCATTGTTTCACATAGCTTAATTGTGCGGTCCGCTCATTCCATTGTATTATTACTTAACTCAAAATGTATTATTAATGCTCTTACTAAGCTAATATTGTGATTTATTCATGGTGGTAATAATATTGGAAGTCTAGATTTTGTGTCCGTGCGGTCCTGGCTCTGCTTAAAGGTATCGAGGTTTTATTTTTATTTTGCCTAGACTTTCTACCCTGAAAATTCAAGTGGTACCTACTATAGGTATATACAATCATTGTCTGCCTGTAAGTTTTACTTTAATATTCCGTACCCTTTGACCGATTTGCTGTAGTTACTCTTGCTCCAAATGTTGCCATCCAGAAAAATGGAAAAAAATATATGTTGATTTAAGAGGTAAACTAGCTGTATTGTAAAAATGAGGTACTTTTATATGTCGGTACCTAAGGAATAAGTATTGATTTATTTAAATAAAAATGATTTATTTAAAAAAAAGAAACAAAAAGGAAAAAAAATAACCCACAAAAACCAAATTTTTACAATACTCCCTTTCTCATTTTCGGGTTTCGTGTCTACCATTTGCGTCGGAATCTCCATACAACTTACTAAGTTGTACGAAAAAACCATTAAAAATTTGAAAAATTCAAAATTATACTATAATTATATTTTTTTTAACGAAAATTTGATAGATCTTCTTGATCATCGCCACAAATCTACTTGCAAAGTTTCAGCTTGATTGGATCACGGGAAAAGGGTTAAAAATCGATCCAAAGTTCTTTCGCCAGACAAGCAGATGCCACGAGTTAAAAGAAATGGAGAAATAAATTACGTATAAAAAAGTGCTGTGAAAAAAGTTCCATCTAGTGTCAAGATGATTTTAATTTTTTAATTTTGTTGAGTTGCTAGTAATGTCTGTTTATTGCATGACAGCAGTTGGTACTCGATCCTTGAAGGATGCTTGAACGATGGCCATGTAGAACAGTTTTGCTTACCCTTGTTTTCATAAACGCCTGCTTTTACGTCCCCTGTTCTTAAATGCGTACCGCTTTTCATGACCACGTCTCATAATTGATAGCGTATCAGACAAGCAGACGCCACGAGTTAAAAGAAAGGAAGTAAAAAGAAAAAAATTTGCCAAGAATTTTCCAAATAAAAATAATTGACCATGTAATGTTTAGTTCGTCACTAACCCTGAAAAACGTCGTTGGTTTCAGAACCGCTTGATGCGGAAGCGAAATTAGAAACAGATGCAGCCGGAGAAAGACTAAACGGCTCATCCCGCAAAAAGTGTGGCGCTGCTGACTGCGTTCTGCTCCGCATGTTGCGGCAGGTGGCTGACACGTGCGGTTGCTTGATACCGATGTGCCTACCGCACTGACAACCCGGCCTGTACCCTGCCGTGCTCACCACGCAGGTAACACATCCAATTTTACGTTTTTTTAAATACCAGTAGATCCTAGTAATACTATCGGTGACATTGTTCTCTAAAAAGCTCGGAAATCAACAAAAAAATATTTAGAAAATTTCAAAAGCATGGTTTATGCAAAGCATTACTATTTTTAGTCCCTTTATATTAACTCGTGGCGTCTACTTGCCGGCTTGCCGGATGAAAAAACTTTGGATCGATTTTTAACCCTTTTCCCGTGATTCAATCGAGCTGAAACTTGGCAAGTAGACTCGTGGCGACGATCAAGAAGATCTATCAAATTTTCGTTAAAAAAAATTGATAATTATAGTAAAATTTCGGATTTTTAGAAATTTTATTGGTTTTTTCAAATTGGAATCATTAGAAAAGTTTGATTACTAGCATAGCGGCCCGATAACGTCGCGGAATATTTTATAAATTTGAATTACTCCGTCGGTATACATAATAGGTACTTCACTACGAATGTCGAAAATCTTTTTTTCGAAAAAGTTTTTAGAATTAAATCTTCAAAGCATGAAGTGTCTTATCAAAACTCAAAACATCTGACATTTTATTAGAAATATATTAATTTACTTTAAGTTTAGTGTTATGTTATATGTTTTAATTCGTCTTTAATTGTTGTTATATTTTACAAAGAAAGGGAGTATAATAAAAACATGGTTTTTGTGGGCTACTTTTTTACGTTATGTTTTAATATCTATTGTGACTATAGATAAGTATAATTTTATTTTTCTTTTAAAATTGTTTCAAAGTTTACGACACCATTTTATAACACTTCACTTCACTATTATTTTCTATATAATATTTATATTATAATTTGTGTACTTATTTGGTGGACCAAAACTTGCATGCTCAACAGGAATACTAGAAAGAACTAAAAATGACATAATTTTTAATTAAGATAAATTATAGATGCCTCTCAGAGACTAAGTTATTAATATAGGAAACTATGTTCGGAAGTCTTTTTATTGGGTATTTACAGAGCATACCTTTTTTTATGCTTCAACAGGCCAAGAAGTCCAATTAAAAAAGAAAAACTCATCACAAAACACCCAAGCTTGATTAAATCAAATAGATTAATTGTGATCTCACCGGGAATCGAACCCGTTACCCTCCGTGTGAGAAATCAGAATCATGCCCACTGGCGTATCATAGGCTGGCTTAAGTTATCACTTTACACAAAGTAATGTACAACAATTCTACCCGATCACTGAAGCCAGCCAGCCTTAAGACAGATCGTAAACCCTGTAAACGCACAATAAAAATTCTTCAATACTTTCTTAAATAAATAGGCTGCAATTTATCTATTTAATGATTAACCCTCTGTGGACACAATTCAAGTAATTGTGCTCTTAAAGCATACTAAAAAAAAAGTAATATTTTTTGCATCAATCGTTTCCAATAGTACGTGGACAAGACTAATATATATTACGTTAATTGATGATAACGATTTTCCACAGTGAATATCGTCTTCAACGCTTGACACCCTTTAGTAAAATGATAAATCTATTCATTTGAATTAATTTTCTTTATAAAATTATCCTCGTAAACTTTAAATTTAGTACTTTACTTTTATAACCTGGTTTATAATTAGAAACTGAATCACCTCCCGTAAACACCTCAATTTTGACATAATGCACATTCCTACCAGCAAGGGTAAATTAAAAGTGATAACTTTAAATAAAATAGCTCTATGCTTAACATCCCTTAATTGAGACTTTTTACCAACTAGTTTCAGCTCACAGCTGAGACTTCCAATATTAAATCCCGATGAAGGCTTCACTAATTGGATAAAAACTCAATAAAGTGGTGTTAAACAAAGAGTTATTTTGTTTATAGATATTATGTCTCACCACAATGTGTTTGCTTTGTGCGAAAATTCCTTCGCATGAATATAATTCAGCCTTGCCTCGAATAGTAACCATCGCAGATGTCAACGAGTTTGCACTCATATAAACAAACTAGGCAAAGTGCGTATCGTTAACGAATGAAAACCACTTCCCGGAAATTATTTATACCGCTCTATGAATATTTCCACATTATCTCATCATATTTATGATCTTCAAGTTTGTGTTTACTGGGGTATTATGCCGTGTTGTTACGACCTTTTGGGCCGACGTTTCGGATCTCATTGCAGGGTCCATCATCAGGGCTGATGTGTGTTGTCTTGAATGTTGGTGTCGTGGTTAAGTATCGGCTTGCATATCCGTGCCGAAGTCATGATGTGTTTGTATTGTGTTGTATGTATGATTCATCTGTTGTCTGATCACTATCTCTGCGGAGTCTGCGACGAGAATGACTTTGAAGCGCCGGATACCAAGATGTTTTTAATTTGAGACCATCATCTCTATTAATGTTTATCGGATGCTTATCGGATTGTTTATCGGATGCAAGCATCCGATAAACATTAATAGAGATGATGGTCTCAAATTAAAAACATCTTGGTATCCGGCGCTTCAAAGTCATTCTCGTCGCAGACTCCGCAGAGATAGTGATCAGACAACAGATGAATCATACATACAACACAATACAAACACATCATGACTTCGGCACGGATATGCAAGCCGATACTTAACCACAACACCAACATTCAAGACAACACATCAGCCCTGATGATGGACCCTGCAATGGGATCCGAAACGTCGGCCCGAAAGGTCGTAACAACACGGAATAATACCCCAGTAAACACAAACTTGAAGACTCTGAGTGGCCGTGAAAACCTAAGAACATATTTATGATATTTAAAACTCGTCCTCATCATATTTACGATATTTAAAACTCCATCAAGTGTTGATTCTTGCTACAACGTTTGTAATTACAACTTTGATTGCGTTTGATAGTTTATGAAAGGAATTTTTTGTCTTGTATTATCCTATAAAAATAATTTCGTTATACGCCTGTTCTTGACATCCTGTAGCGTCCGGTTTTTTTTAATAAATGAACAAATACTTATTATTAGTTAAGTTAATACTTATTCTCTAAGACCCGGCGGGTAACATTACATTCGTCTCATACGCACACGTCATTTTTGACGAGTTACAGCTAGTTATATTAAAATATAAAATAATTTTTCCAATAAAGCTTGTACAGTCTACTATTTTTATATATTTAATTTTATTTTCTCTTAAAAAGCGACCCATATAAACAAAAATAATATTCACAAATTTAAAGATGGAAATTTAAGATGTATTTTGAGAAATATACGAAGAGTGAATTCGAATAAAATGAAATAGGCCATATCGCTGAAGACTGCCGTTATCCAATGGTATCCTAGAGAAGAAATCAAGGGACCGACAGGCCCCCCAAAAACTTGCTGAACTGAAAACGCGTCGAATTTTGGGGAAATACGCGATAGCGAACAAAAATTGAGAAAAAATACAAAAATAATAGAGAAGTGGGAGATACTTTATAAAATACTTTAGAAACTTTTTACAAAACATAAAGTGAAGTTAATGTATGTAATGGATGGGTTTATATTTATGGAAAATATCTGGAGAGGCCTATATCCAGCGGTGGATAGAAAACGACTTATAATAATGATAGTTGTGATTGTGTTCTGAACTACCATTTATGAAGTTTCATTGTCAGGTAAGGAATAATAATTCTTATGGTAGAAAAATATGACAAATTTTTAATTATTTAATAAAAAATAGTTAAATCACGATTGCAACTGATTTATAAATGAAAAAGCTCTTCAGGCTTTGAACCTATTGTAACGATATTGGCCTATTCAAATAGACATTGCTGAAAAATTATACGAAAATATCTATCTGCTAAAGTTTATAATAAAGAGAAGCTTCACAAACCGTTAAATACTCTATAATTAAATATTTGCCGGATAGGTAGATGCGGACGAGCTTTATTATCTCTGCACGCGGGCGTGTAAAGCAGGCTTTATGTTATTTTGTTTAACGAGATTGTCCAATCACAGACGCGGGCCGTGAGCACCGAATCTAGCCTATCAGGAACGTGGATTCGCGGAACGAATTCGACGAATCAGCGGCTTTCTGAGTGAGACTTGACCTTTACACGTTGGTTGGAGTCAAAAATGGCGAGAAATATAGACTATATAAGCCATACAAATTCGAGGATCGCCCTTCTTTCTTCAGCATCAACGTTGGCCGGAGGCTCTTGTGGAGAAAGGACGGAAATACCATCAGAGAGTCGCAGAGGCAGCAACACTCGAAGATACAGCTAAGCATTTTCAATATTATTTATTTCTATTGCCTTTTTCGTGTATTCAATTTAGAACTTTCTGGATCGTAACAAATATTGATACATGTTGTGGAATTGTTTTGTTACGTAATTTGGGCCTAGGGATAATTATTACTATACGCGCTTCGGATTTAATGTACAAGAAATCGTAATGTGGCGACTGTGAATTATTGCATAACGCTTATGAAATATGTAATTCTGTCGCTGTTCATATGAAAAATCATTTAAATTTGATATTCATATATTACCAAAGATATAAAGGCTTTAAAATGGAATACTTTACTGACGAAGAGTGTTTCGTGTTTGTTTGTGGGTTTTAAAATTCAGTATAATTATGCATATTCAATGTCGCGAGGTTCGGAATGTGCGAGAGGTTCTTCAGGGCGGATGTATTATTATGCTAAAGAATGCTTTGTTATCTATACTGGCGATTGAATACACGGATTTCTATATGATTTGTATTGTTTGGAAATAATTGGGATCGGAGTATTTATGGGGTTTTGATATCACGATTGTCAGTGTGTTATAAATTCAAATCGTGCGAGGAATTTCCTACAAACAATATATTTTAAAAATGCATCTGGATTTTATATTTATTTTATTAAAACATGAATGTGTGGTTTATTTGAACTCGTTACATGTTTGTATTGCGTATCATTAGGCAATCGTTGAAAACACGATTTGTTCCTATCAAGTTCTTATAAAGACGTGTTTCGAATTGTATATATTCCTTAATTGCGATGGTTATTCATATGACATTGTTTATTCATTCAATATTAGATATTTGAAATGTTTCTACCGCCACCTAGCGGGAATCAAGAAAGGGTTTGAGCCTTCGCTAAGGATTGGTCTATAGTAAGCGGCAGTACGTGGCGCGTTTCATTTGAGTGTAATAAGTTTGATTTAAAATTACTTTATATCTTGAATTACAAAGGAAATTTAAGTTCATTTTTTCTTATAAAACCGGCCCATATATGAAATTGTCAAATATATTTTAGAAATATACGTTACTGACACCTGATGGAAAATTTAGGAAACATTTTGAGTCTCCGCTAACGAGAATAGCAATAGGGGGCGCAATATATATATATTCTCTTAGTAACGAATAATTAAAATTGGACTTCTTTGGTTTTTATATATTCCTTTGTTTCGCTTCATTGCAACGCTAATTGAAATTGTTTTATCTTCATTAATATATACATTATGTTATATTATACGTTGATACGGCATATTTATAGACGGAGTAAACATAAACATCAGCTTATTTGACTACAGAGAGGAAGAGTTTGTTCACAAAGGGCATTAGATATTATCAATTTCGTATGCGATCCCAAGATGTTAGAAATATTTTAGTTAATAAAATTTCTTTGAATATTTGCTGCGGAATAATATTTTATAAGAAGTTCATAACTACTTGTCAACGGACGATCTTATAAACATAGTGTATATTGCACAATATATTGAAATCAAAAAACTACGTATTTCCTAGGTGGCGGAACTCAAACATACCTGTAATTATAATTACCTTTCGATATATTGCTACGCCTTTTAATCGGTTAACCCAGATTGGGCGAAGTGGGAAGATTAGGTCCCACACGTCAGGGCTAATAATGGGCTTCTTTTGCTTTTATTGTTTTCTGTATTCGTTATTATTTATTAGGTGGAAACGTGAGAAGATGTTTTATTTTATTCATTCAATAAACATAATAGTCACATTGTTTTATTCATTCAATATTAGATATTTGAAATGTTTCTACAACATTTTCCATTATTGTGGGCAGTTCGCGGTTTGATCAGGGGTAGTTAACCTTCGGTCTTCCGTAACCGTGATAGTTTTCATATGACATTGTTTTATTCATTCAATATTAGATATTTGAAATGTTTTCTAGAACATTTTTCACTATTGTGGGCGGTTCGCGGTGTGTTCAGGGGTAGTTAACCTTCGGTCTTCCGTGATCACGTTATTCACTTATATGACAGATTGTTTTGTTTTGTTCGTTTAATATAAGTAATATCGTATTTTTATGAGTTACCGTAATTATTTATCTATATGATTTTATTATTGAGAGTGATGCAACGAATACTACTTTCATGAATACGAATATCATGCCTACTAATCGGCGAATACGAATGCGAATATTTCCACCAAGGTGGGGGGGGAACCTGAACATATTTGTAAATATAATAACCTTGATGCAACGAATACTACCTTCACGACTACGAATATCAGGCTTACTATTCGGTGAATACGAATGCGAATATTTCCACCAAGGTGGGGGAACTTGAACATACTTGTAAATATAATAACCTTGATGCAACGAATACTACCTTCATGAATACGAATATCAGGCCTACTATTCGGTGAATACGAATGCGAATATTTCCACCAAGGTGGGGGAGAACGCAAGCATACTTGTAATTGTATTGTTTATGTCTGCTTGTGATATCACTATACGGCGTAGATGAACTAGTTTTAAGGGGTTTATGTCCTGTATGTGCTTGGCGTAGAGGGAATAGTTTTCTTGTTTCTAGGATCTAATACAGGGTTACAGGTGCTGATATTGACATATATATACAAGGAAAACACTATTTTGGGAACCATTAACTGGATGGAAGATATTGAAGCACACATACACACAAGGAGGACGTTATGTTAAATACATGACTGGAAAGTTGTTATTGGAAAACACAGGCGTCCAGTCGGCGGGACGCAAGCATATTTGTAATTATATTGGTCATGTCTGCATGTGATATCATTGTACGGCGTAGATGAACTAGTTTTAAGGGGTTTATGTCCTGTATGTGCTCGGCGTAGAGGGATTAGTTTTCTTGTTTCTAGGATCTAATACAGTTTTACAGGTGCTGATATTGAAATATATATATATATACAAGGAAAGCACTATTTTGGGAATCACTAACTGGATGACAGATACTGCAGCACACATACACACAAGGAGGACGTTATGTTAAATACATGACTGGAAAGTTGTTATTGGAATACACAGGCGCCACTAGAAGATATGGGCAGTTTGCAGAGAACTTCAACTTCTGTCAGTTAAGGACCTTTTACTATTACTATTCTTTCGCCTTTTTGCATAACCGTGGTTGAACTAGATTGAAGGGGTATATGTTCTGTATGTGCTCGGCGTAGAGGGAATAGTTTTCTTGTTTCTAGGATCTAATACAGTTTTACAGGCGCTGATATTAAAATATATATACAAGGGAAATGAAGGGCTACACAGGCGCTGGTAATTGCTCAATTGTGGAGAGTTATATTACCTCGGATCAGGATGCCATCTCAGAAGCAGACCAACTACAGAACTAAGATAAGAACCTTTGATATTATTTATTCCTGATGTTTTCTTATGTGTATCAAATGGAATGTTCGTGCTATATAATTTGTCATTGTCTCATGGTCACTATTCATTTCATTACGTGGGTTCAGAGTTCGACGGTAACGGACGCGGAAACAAATTAGTACTGATGTCGTGACGTAACGTCGGGATTATATCTTAATTATCTTTAGGATAGAAGCGAGGTCATCATACGTGCATTCTGCATTTCAAACGTTTTACTAACATATATAAATACATATTATTGCGTTTTACAAATTGAATATGATCGCGGGAAATAGGCATTCAGTCCGGTTATGCAATGTTAACTTCCAACGTAGCATAATGAGATCTTATTACCGGTGCTAGACTCTCGAGGTTAGTCACGTGATTGTTGTATAAATGGAATAGTGAAGGGGATTGAAGAATGAGATACACTCGTGATACAGGTAGTTGTATGTAACGGGGATCAAATGACGGGGTGCGTGTTCTCGGTCCAGGGGATGAACGGGACTGCGGAGACACTCTGGGTGGGTCTAAGTAGAAATGCGCAAAGCCTCCACACAGTTAAAATGTGTTCAGTCAAGCAAAGGTGAAGCATTTCGAATCGGACCAGAGCGTCGTGCCTCAAACACAGCCGGAGGGAAGAAGCCCCTACGTTCTTTCACTCCCGTGGCCCGACGAGCTCGAATTCCGGATATGAATGTTCATGAATGTCAGCTAAAAGACTCAGGTAGCCGTACCTCAATCGAAACCTTCGTTCGGGACCTCATCAACGTACGAGACAGGGCGTTCCGCATGGACGAGCAACTATGAGAAGCAAATGAAGGGGGATTGAAGAAAGAGATACACTCGCGATACAGATAGTTGTATGTAACTGGGATCAAATGACGGGGTGCGTGTTCTTGATCCAGGGGATGAACGGGACTGCGGGGACACTCTGGGTGGGTCTAAGTAGAATTGCGCAAAGCCTCCACACAGTTAAAATGTGTTCAGTCAAGCAAAGGTGAAGCATTTAGAATCGGACCAGAGCGTCGTGCCTCAAACACAGCCGGAGGGAAGAAGCCCCTACGTTCTTTCACTCCCCTTGGCTCGACGAGCTCGGGCTCTGGTTATGAATGTATGTGAATGTAATAACTCCGTACTCAAGGACGAGATAGGACGTTCCTCATGAACGAGAAATTATTTGATGCAGGTAGCAGTTCGACAGTCAAAACTTATGCTCGGGGCCGCTTTAATGAACGAGATCTGTTAGCAGTTTAACAATCAATTTTATGATCGGGACCGCATTCAGGCGCGCGATGACATTACTAACACCATCAGACTCATCATTCACCACCTTTTCTAACTTGCTGTATACAGAGACCTTCGGGGTTCTC
>JADDOH010003677.1:0-29569 GCA_016648135.1 Agrypnia vestita | reverse complement strand
ATAACTTCTTTGCCGATGATGAACGATATAATGTGACGTAGTTTTATAATGAATACATGTGAATTTTTATGCCATATCATTTCATTGCTAGCCCGGAAATGAGCTTGAGCAGATGTCGGTGGTTCAATTTTATCCTTTCTTATTTTTCGCGTAATGCAATATAGTCCATATCTTCTACTACTTATTCATCGTCACCTTTTATATTTGAATATTCATATTGATTAGTGCATTCTGAAATCCAATCTTCGTTCTTGCTATGCAAAAAATCTTCTGTATCTAAGACTACATCGTTACACAGTAATTGGAGTAAACATTTTTTTTTCAGAAGCGTTCTATCAACAAAAAATATAATATAATTAATTTATATCTTTGATTTCATTGAATGTGAAAATATTAATAAGAAAACATCAAGGTTATTTCACATATTACCATTGTTAAAATTTCTTAACTTTTAGTGAATTTGAAAAAAGTTGTTACGATGAAAATTTAAATGTTGTAAACATATAATAAATTTTAACTGTAAATAATGTATAACATATAATAAATTATAACTGTTATAAATATATAATAAATAAATTGCACATAAGACATGTCTGCTTTTTACTAAAATTAGAAGGATTAAGGCTGGAATTGAAGATATAAATGAAAAATTCAGTCAAAATGTACTAGTCAATGTCAAGCAAACTGATAAAAAATCAGGTGTAAAGGGATACAGATATCGTTATGAGAAGCAGTGATCTTCAAGGAAGCTCTTTGATCATTATATCAATATCAATTTGCGATATACAAAACAAAAGAATGCACGGGGAACGTCCATCCAGGTAGAGTACCCAGGTACCCTGGGTAGTAACTAGTGTGAAAAATTCCGGGTAGTAACATAACGGTTAAAGTACATGCTGAATAATACCACGCATCCTGACAGCGAGGGGCCACCGCTAAAAAAGACGCTGCTTACGCCACCACGCTCGTCTCATGCTTCTGACGCTGCCTTTCTTCCTTCAAGACATAACTTATTTGTCGTATCCGACCTTTACTTTTTTGCTTGTTTGTTTTGTCTCCCTCGTAGATGCCAAAATTAATATAAATATGGGCATATTAATTAATAAATGGTGGTTTTATACTTAGTCAACGTGTTTAATTTATGAAATATGTCAAACCACAAAGTGATTGCTTCATACCAGAATGTATGAATTTCGTTCAATTTAATTTCATTATTTACCAAGTAGGTAACTAATATCCATAAAAGAAATGAGAATAAATAGATTTTTCAGCTAAAAGTCAACTATCCTAATGTCGTTGTCGAGAAATTTAATTTTTAGTTATAATATATTCTAAATCAACTTCATAATTATTACATATATATACCTCAAGATATATATTATAGATGTCTCATAGAGATCTGTAATATATATCTTGATTAATGATGTGCCCCTGGGATAAAATTCAGTATTGTGTTCTTGAAAACTTCTTACGTACTCAAAATATTCTGAATATGTACACTTACTTATTCGTGTAAGTTTTAATTTATGTGCAAAAATAGCTACCCATTCCATTTAAGATACATAAATATAGTTAAATGACAATAAGCGGAAATAATATCAAGCATTTTAAACCTTAAAGTTTACAGAAAGATATGAATGAACGTATTACGCTTAAATGTCCCGTCATACTCGCACGCCGGAAAGTTAAAATCGCGACACCGCGACATTTGGAGAAACGCTCCTCGATGAATTTATGCCCGGCAGCATTCAGCGGGAACTTCGCAGTAAAGTTCAATTTTTTCCAAGAGCGACCGCTATTGTGTCGATTCCCACGAGTGATCCCTGCACACGCTCACAAATTTATTACTTCCCGCACGAGCCGCCCTTTACCGCTCAATTTATAGTATTTTTATTCGTGTTTCAAACAAACATAAAATTCCCCAATTTATTGCCCTGTCTGTTTGTGTGAAAGGTTTTTTTTAATTTCCATATCGGGATAGCTTCGGCTCGCCGTCGAGTGTATTCTAGATCGAGTTCATAAAAATGAGGAAATAAATTTTATCTTCGCGGTTTTAAATTATATCGCAGATTCCTAATGATTGGGCGGATAAGTAATACCTGCGGCAAATTTATATATCATATTTAAAACTTTTTAAAAAATTCTGATATCATAAATATTTTTAATCTTTATAATTAACTTTTTGACCGCTTGCGCGTATTTATTAAAACCAACCGGTCTCGGAAAATACAATTTCCTTTATCAGGCTGAAATACCAAATACCCAAACCTAAACATAAAATTGCTATCTTTTATTTATTCAAAACAATTTCATTTTCTAGTACCTGGTTCTGCAAATATAAATAAATAGTTTAGTTGGGAAAGAGAAGTTATTATGAGGGTTTTAAAATAGCACAATTTATATAGTCATGGTCTAGAGTATTTTTCTCATATATTTAAACCAAAATGTTTTTGCGGTAAATATTAATGATATTATGTAAATAAATATCATTTTTTAATTATTATGTAAATACATTTTTTCTGCATATTATTATACTTTATCTCTCATTAAAAGATACTAATATTCAGAACTTATCAAGATTTATAACATATTTACCAAAAATTATATCTACAATTCATATTAAACGGATGTTCACGTATAGAAAATAATATAATTTTTTTAAATTCTACCGTGAGTTCATTTGTCCTGCCACAATTCTAAATGAAAAGTAATTATGAAGTAGGTGCCTATAAAAACTTTAGTGACTGTTAAGGGATAATAGTGAATTTCACTTTTTTATAATTAGTTTAGTTATAAGGGAAAGGTTGTGGAAGATACTATCTGGTTACAAGGTGAACAGTAAACTTATACACGCAATTTCATCCCTTTACGAAGGAAGTACTGCGCGTATAAGAATCAATGGATCATTCACATCATGGATTGATATTACAAAAGGTGTCAAACATAGTTGCGTAATGTCTCCATGGCTGTTCAACTTGTGTATGGATAATTGTGTGAAAGAATTAGTATTTATGAATATAAGAGCGAAAATAAGCGATTGATAGTATCCTGTACGCGGATATTATTGGCAGTATTAATGGCAAATAGCGAACAAGATCTACAGAGTCTTGTAATTAGGATGTATGATTTGCGCAAGGAATGTGACCTTATTATGAATGTTAACAAGTCAAAAGTTATGGAATTCGAGAGGGAGGAAAGTAAGACCACGTGTGAAATACTAGTAGGCAGTGAATGATGGGAGCAAATAAATAAGTTTGTGTATGTGGGAAGTATGTTCGACAGAAGAGGGAAGACTGTGAAAGATATCGAGATATGGGTGACTGCAGGGAATAGGGTGAACGGTGCTTTGAGTGCAATAATTTCAAATAGAAATATAATATGTCTACTGAGGCAAAACTAGCGGTACACAATGGGATTCTGGTAAATGAAGCCTGGAGCTGGCAGAAGAAGAACGAAAGTGTACTGAATGCGGTAGAAACGATATCCCTTGGACGTTTGTGTAGCCAATCTATTTAGGATAGAGTAAAGAATGAAGATGTTAGGAAATAATGTACAGCTGATCTTAGTATATAGTCGATAGAATTTAAATTTATTTAAAAAAAGGTCGCTCAGATAGTTTGGGCAAGTTGAGCAAATGAACGAGGAAAGAATGGTAAGAAAAATATATGACGCAAGCAAAGGACGACCGCGGAGGACGTGGCTACTGGAGGATGATCCAATTAGGAGTCATATATCGTAAATACGTATGTACTTCAAACGGCCATGTTTTCATTTTTCAAACAGCATTACCTACCTATAGCATACCTATTCATCATCATCAACATCACTCTTGGCACTACAACCCTTGGTGGGCCTTGGCCTCCTCAATAATTTTCCTCCACTCATCTCGGTCTAGTGCCAGCTCTCTCCAGTTCCGAAGCCCTAAGGCATACCTATTAAAGTTTATATATATATGAATATTATACTACATATCTCAATTCATTTTTCTCAGGGATTGTTCCTGAGCCTTAGAATCAATATTGCTTAGTACTTAAATAGTAATTTATTAAATGCTAGTTAAGTTAATAAAATGTCTTACATTAAAGCAGTCCTCATGTATCCATAAAAATGTCAAACACAAATCACTGAGGGACGGGTTTAGTCCAAATCATTGCAGCAATCTGAAACAAAAGAAAAATAATGTAAAACTATGTGAAAATACACACGACAATTTTATCTATACAAATAATATACAGTGTGGAATTTTTTTCTTAACAACGAAGATGCTTTTTCATTTTTTTATATATTATCTATTTTTTTTTAATCAAACATCTAACATTTGAGAAAAGGTAGCGAATTGACATTGAAAGAAAACTTTCAATAATTGGGAAAGAGTTAAATGAAATTTGCTAAAGGCAAGTATTTTCTATCTTCAGCACTAAGTTTTTGCTAAAATCTCTTTTTTTAGTGTTTATATTAGGTCCTTACATATGAAATTGGCGTTTAGTATGGGAGGAACATAAAGCCGATTTTTTTAAATTATAATATATTTATTTAATCAAAGTATGTACCATTGCTATCTATGCACTTTTTCCATCTCATAGGTAGTTCATCGATCCCTTTACTAAAAAAACCATTCGGACGGGAATCAATAAAATCTTTGAAGGCGGTTTGGACTGCCCCATCGGAGTTGAATTTTTTCCTTTGCAAGAAGTTATCCAAATTTCGAAAAAAATGGTAATCTGTTGGGGCAAGGTCCGGAGAGTACGGTGGATGTCTTAGACATTCCAATTGAAGCTCCTCTAATTTGGTAGACGTCTGTTGTGCAGTGTGTGGTCTAGCGTTATCGTGAAGCAGCAGTGGCCTAGAGCGATTAACCAGCCTCGGTTGTTTAGCAGCTAGCTTTTCCATCATGGTTTGCAGTTGCTGACAATAGACATCTGCCGTAATCGTCTGGCCAGATTTAAGAAAGATGTAGTGAACGACACCAGCACTAGTCCACCAAACGCTCACAAGTAACTTTTTTGGAGTCAATTTTCGCTTGGGGCATGGTTTGGCTGGTTCGGCAGGGTTCAGCCATTGCGATGAGCGCTTCCGATTATCGTACAGGATCCACTTTTCATCACAGGTAATGATTCGATTTAAAATCCCTTCATTATTGTGCCGGTTGAGTAATGCAATGCAGCAGTCAACGCGCGTTTGTTGATTTGCGTCACTCAATTCGTGAGGTACCCACCTTTCAAGCTTTTTCACCTTACCAATTTGCTTCAAGTGGATTAAAACAGTTTTATCACTAACACCGCAGCCTGCAGCTAACTCGGATGTGGTTTGCGATGGATCCGTTTCCACAATAGCCTTCAATTCTTCATTATCAACTTTGGTCTCGGGCCGTCCACGGGGCTTGTTCTGCAGGTCGAAATTTCCAGAACGAAAACGTTGGAACCAAAAACGCACTGTGTTTTCTTTTGCGGCACCGTCGCCATACACATCATTAATCCTTCGAGCCGTTTCTGCAGCACTGGTGCCACGGTGGAACTCGTACTCGTAAATAACGCGATATTTAAAGTTTTTCATTTTGTAAACTGAGTCTCGCAAAGAAAAAAACAATTGAGGAAAAAACAAATGAATTATAATTTTCAAAACACAAATACATGAGTAAATAGCTGTAAAAATTTGGATTTGGAATTCCTAACCAAAGAGAAGATATTTGAGATCAAATTTGCCAGTACGGTAAAACGTCAATTTCATATGTAAGGACCTAATATATAAAATGCTTTTAATTTTAGATATTTTTATTACAAAAGTGTTACCGCACTACACGCTTAAAATATTTTTATATCTCTTTGCGACTTGTCTCTGTGTCATAAATTACTCCTTCCCGGGCTGATAAATAGTGGATGCCGCAAGATGATGAAGTTTGCTCCGCAGTTCGATGTAGAATATAGGCATTATGCGATATTGAAAGGGTGTATGACTAACCTATATCTTTCAGCGCTCTCCCACTGTGGATTCACTTATACCTATTTTTTTTCCGGTAGAGAAGAAAAAGCAATTTATCTTCATTGGGATAGTTTTTCGAACCAAAGAAATGTAAAATAACTTTATTTCGAATAAAATTTTTTGAGCAACATCTTATAAGTAACCGAGAAAAAATAAGATAAAAGTTTATTGCAAATTTTTGGGGATGTATTTTTTTTATTAATGTCAAATGACATGACATGAAAAAGAATGACAAATTTTATTAATGATTAGAAAAGACACACAGGAAAATCAAATTAACGAAAAAATATTTTAACTGCTACCGGGGTATATGAATTGTAACGAGGCTAAAAATAATCACGCACTTCTGTCAAGTGACAGTTGTTTGAAGTTGACAAAATACTACTGAAGGATCTAGAATTACCTTCAACCTTCGAGAGACGTCTGCAACTTTCCAGGAACATCTGGTACTTACGATAACTTGCAAGTAAACACTGGAAACGTCTAGATAACAGCATTAGCCAATATAAATACGGCACACGGGGGGTAAGGAGTGAGTTGCTTTTTCCGTGCGCGTTGACGGCGATAATAGAAGCGAAGGCAACCGCGAGCGGCGGGCCAGGACGGCCAAGCGAGCGGTAGCGGCGTGTTGCGAGAGGCCAGTGGTGCCAAGCGAGCGGTAATTCGACAGCGATATTCTGGAAAGTTTTTTAATAGTGATAAGTGACCTTTTACGATCGATTAATTAATTATTCAGTAATCAATAAATCCATTTTTAAATCCCAGCGTTTTCATTCATTCCTCCTGCAGCCACGACACGTAACAATATATTATATATATATATATATATATATATTAATTATAATATATATATATATATATAATATGATATGTATGTCATTTCTCATCTTTTCTAATAAAAATTTGTTTAATAATTTACAGAACTTTGTTCTGAAATTGCAAATTCATAATCATAACGTATTTTCTTCAATATTTTTTTATTAATAACTAGATATACTACTTTTTTTTACTGTGACATACGCTCGACATGCCCCAACATTAATTACGCTAATTGTTTAAAAAAAATCTGAAAAATACAATTTTTATCTTGAAAAGAAAAGATACGTCAACCACGACATCTATATACTTCGTGGGAATGACTAATTTCAACCATAGATGGCGGTAGGGTAGTGGTATTGAGTAAAGGAAGGAGTTACACAAATACCAAAGACACAAATTTTCAAACGTCATATATATAGCTTCGTCTCTGTGAGTCATATATTTTCTAAATAATTGATGATCCCTCGGGGGAAAAAATTCAGTATTTGTGTTTTTAAAAATTTAATATATTCAAAAAATGTCATAAAATTTTTACTTCTTCAATTTTTCTGTGGAATGTTAGAAATAAAAATTTCGTTACTGTAAACGAAATAAGTATATTTGTCGGTGATAGCTCTCAATATTACATACACACCACTTTCCATACATGTACCTACATTGAACAAATGTACTCATAAACTCAAATTCTACAAGGGTAAATAAGACATAACGGAGAGTGCGTCTCTTGCTTATACAATTGATATCTCCACATAAATAGTTTAGTTATTTAATTCGCAGCTTAAAATTCAATAATTTTTTATAATACTTAATTTTTATGTTAATGTTTTATTTCATTGTTTCTAGAAAAATAACTGATTCGAACATAACGTAGTTGTAAGATGTTATGCAAACGATAAGCCTTGCTGGTAACTGAGTAAACTTTTGCACGACAGAGTTACGTACTCAATAACAAACTGTAAAATGGTCAATTAAACTTTGAGAAAAGTTTTTATTTTTCAAATAGTTTTACGCGAAACTTTGAACGGGGGCTCAATCACAGTATGGCCGCTGGAAGAAGACAATCATTTCTGAAGTTGTCTCGCAAAGATTATAAAACGTATTTTCGGTTCAAAGCTTTTCCATTACAAGCCATTTACACCCAAGAAATAGCCGGTTATCGCTTTAGAGCCTTAAGGCCTTCAACAGACGTGTTTTATGGAGCCTATTATTACACCAGCATAAAAGCTTTGTGTTTATTATTCCGAGTATTATTTTCGTATCCTAGATGTATATATTCTAAAACCCATAAATTTATTAACTCTTTATGAGTAAATAAATTTTATAGCACCGTTTTATAATGTATTATAACGCAACAGTATATACCTCGTCTTAATAAAGTAATTTCTATAAAATACCACAGAGGAGTTTTTCATTGCAGGCTATATTATATATGGAGCGCCATTTAACCAGTTCATCCGCGTCTCTGGAAATAAGTCCTCCCAGTGGACCCGTTTCTCCGACGTTTCGGCCGGGTTCAAGGCATTCAAGTAGGACTATGAATGCTAAATTGTGCTTGTTTGGTCTGGGGTTCGAGCCTCGTCCCGGGAGACCACCAAGTATTATTTTCATAGCACCACCGTTTAGTTTAGCTCTAAAATTGTAAGAAAATTGATGTGACATGTTTTTTTTTATACGGATTTTTATTTTTTTAATGTACTATATGTGTAGGGGTTTTAGATAGGAATAATATAATGTTAATACTTCATGGCAACTATCTTTTTTTTAAATTTATTTATTTATTAATATATTTTAGTATACTCTGACAATTCACCGTGGTTATGTATTCGCTCGCACAACGTTTGGTAATTATCCAAAAAAAATATAAAAATAAACGTTTTACTCAAACTGAACTTTGTGAAATGTGATCCGCATAATTAAGCCATTGTGCCTGCTTATTATTCAGCGAATCTTGATTCAGCGGAATTTGAAAAAAAATATATTTTATATTACTCTGAACTACCAATAAGACATCAAAACGCAAGAAATGAACATAATATTGCTGATGTAAGTAAGAGTTACAAAATACACAAAATTATCAATTCCTTGTCATTCACGAGAATTTGGTCTTTGAACAACGACAACTTGGCGTATTTTGCGAAAATAATTGTGTTTACACCTTTATAAGATTGCGTTGCCCTAAGAACTAGACAATTGTAGCCACCGCCAGTTTGCTTATTGAGCTCTATGTCAACATGAAATTGATCGTAATTTTGCTAAAAAATAAATTTTCGAATGAAGCACATTTTCAGTTACATGGCTTTGTCGTAAGCAAAACTGCCGTTTGTTATATGAAAGTAATGTAGAAAAAATTCAAGAGAAGCCTTTGCATCCGTAAAAGGTCACTATTGAGTGGTTTTTGGCATTGTGGTATCATCATCTGGCCATATTTTATTCAAAATAATGGTGGAAAAAAAGTTACGGTGAATGCTGAGCGATATCGATCGATGGTAACAGAATTTTGGTGACCAAAACCGGATGAATTTGATTTAAAAGAATTTCGGTTACAACAAGGTGCCAAAAGTCATTCTGATGAATTATTTTTGATGAATTTATCTTATTTTCACTTTATTACATGTTTCTTGCCTTCAAAAATTATTTTTGAAATAAAACTATACGAAATATGAAACACAAAAATTATTAATATCGATAAAACCGTCGTTTTATTGTCATATCCGAAATACCGGTATCGAAGGACGAAGGTATTGAAAATTGAAACCTCTTTACAAGAATAACGAGGGTGCAGATGGGAAAGACGTCAGGGTAAATTTGATATCAGGAAAAACTTTTGAGAGAACAAAAGCCTCGAGACAAAAGGTATGTGCTGTAATATTTACCTGTATGATAGATACGTATAACATTTCTAGAGCCTTAAAATATGGTATTCAAATCAGATATGATACTGGGATCCGATACAGAATATATTATTTCATTACAATGTTAACTCGCGTGTGTATTTCACGTATGTACGGGTGTATGTATATTATAATATATGTATGCCCTCAATAATAACAAAAGAAACAATAAGAAGTATAAATTAGGGTACGTACGGAAAAGGTCGCAACGATTTGTATGAAGATTCTATTTTTGGATCTTTTGGGGAGTGAAATAATTTAAAGCAATTTCTTTGAATTAATTTAATAATCGCAAAATATTTCAATCTATTTACTTATTCAATTATTTATTTAGACAGTTGGTTTAATTTTGTAGGTTTTCAAGGCAATCTTTTTTCATTCAATGAATCCACATTTATTTTACTGCTTAAATAATGTATCGTTCGGTGTATAACACAAAGGAATTTTATGTATATTGTTTGTAGGTACATTTTGGCTTAAAATTAATCCTTTTTGATTTAAGGATATGGTCGCTCAATCAGAATTTGGGCACGTTCTTGAGAGTTTTAACTAATTAAATTACGAAAACCATTTCTGTTTACCGATCCATTTTTAGATAAAGTAGAATTATTATGCAACACCAGGACATGATAGCCAACATTCATGCACACATAAGTATACATTTTAATTCAGAATATTTTGTACTGGATTTTTGTCACAGGGACATCATTAATCATGATATATTATAGATGTGTCACAGAAATGAAATAAAGAGAAACACACAAATATCAAATAATAAAACTGAAAAATTAAATGCTGGAACCTGGATTCGAACCACGGACCTCTGTGTTTCGCGCACAGCGTGTTACCAATTTCACTATCCCAGCGACTTAACAAGTCATCAATATTTGATAGTTATATGTTTCTCTTTGAATTATCAACAGATCTCACTGTTCATCTTCAGGGCGCCCTGAAGATGAACAGTGAGATCTGTTCGAAACGTCGGCAGACGACTGGTCCTGACGACCAGAATTTGACGCGGGTTACCCCCAAAGTAGTTAGAACTAACATATATTGTACCCGTGAAAGCCTTAGATTTAACATATATATATATATATATATATATATATATATATATATATATATGTGTGTGTATACACTTTTTTATGGACAAGTAGGTATGGAAATCTTTGGGTGTTCATAGAGCTTACGATCTATGAACATACTATGTTCATAGAGCTTACGATCTATGATCTATGGCTGGCCTAAGTGATCACTTTCCACAATATAACGTTCACCATTTCTAACCATGATAGATTGCAACAATCATCAGCGTAACTGGCATCCAAAGCCTTTTCATTCCCCTTAATTTACCACTTTATTTATATTTATTTTGATTTATATATTGGCACTTATAAGGGATCATTAAATTCAATAACAATGATGTTTTCATAATTGCTTCATATTTTATAAAAAGCGTAATTCAACAATTCTATCAATCGTGCACCGGAAAAGTTGTATCTCAGTCACAGCAGACAAGACGCAGCCATTTTTTTTTTAATTTTTCAATAAAATAATTATTTAGTATGTATAAGAGCAAATGAGAAAATATCAACAAATTATCATCATCATATTCATCCCCTTGTCCTAGTAGGGTCGGGGGCCTAAAGACTCGGCAAGATTTTTCCATGTTCCCTTGTCTTGCGCTGCTTCTGCGTGAGTCAACCAGTCTAGACGCTTTCTGTTTTCATACACATTTTTCTGTTGCTTCTCCCAGCTTTATCTGCTGCGACCCACCGGCCGTCTTCCTTCCGAGGTTGCCAGGAGGATTATTCTTGGCATTCGTTCCTCTGGCATTCTTAGCACGTGTCCAAGCCACCTCATTTGTGATTTTTCTGTATTTAGAAGTAGGGGCTCCATGCCGAGTGTGTGCCTTAGTCAGCACTTCTCACTCTGTTCATCAGTGTGACTCCCGCTACCCCCTCAGAAAACTCATCTCGTGCGCCTGGATCCTTGCTCTGACTTTCTCCGTCAGGATCCAAATTTGATAGACATATATTTCTGCCTAAATTTCCGGCTCTCAAGGTGGTGTATCCCCTTAAATAGTGTGGCTTGTCAAAGTATAGCGTTCGGTTTATCATCTCTGTTTACCCTTGTGGAAAAATACTTTTAAATTAGTTAGTTTAGTAATTATTCCGAAATCTAATTTAAATGGTTAGATTTTGCAAATATGTACATTACATAAATATTGTCATGCAATATTACTTACTTAACGATATAAAATATGTAATTAAAAGATGCTTATATGATTCTCGTAATTAGAAGATACTCTGAATGATCCTCGTAATTTAAAAGAGCTTTTTAAATGTAGAATCGTACAAAGCGGATGTGACGTCATAGCGTGTAATACAACCTACCCCACTGGGTCATAATCTGGGACTGTGTTTTTCATTACAATAGCGGAATTGGTTTTGTACTGCCCCATCCAGGCTCCCCTTAATCTCAACCCCTCTGCGAGCTAATATCACAAGTCATCAAGTTTAATGTTCGCGGCTGGAAACTTCCTAATAATGTTTTTATAAGGACCGGTTTTTCAAAGGGAGGCTCAAAATCTCATTTCAATTTGACGTCCCATTAGCTAACTCGAATTGTTCATTCATTCAGTTGTATTCGTTTTGCCGTGGATTAGGATTGAACCGGCGCTCCCCGTCTGCTGAGATGACCTCGGCTGCTTCAATGTTTATCGAAACTCTGAAGGTAAATCTGCTTCTCCAAGTATTTTTGCGAGGTGGGTGTCTTTTTGGGTTTGAATTTGGTTTGTTTTGTAACCCATTTTCACAATCCGAAAAGAAGAAGAAGAAAAATATTTTGTAGAAATAATAGTATGTGAATATATCACATATTCTTGGTGATGGGGTTCCATCAAAACTTCTCGATAAGTATTTTTTATTTAAATAATTAACTCAACCAAGTATACAGTAAACAGTTGGTACTCGCTCGAATAATCACTTGATAAATCACATTTTACAAGTATTTATTGCATGATTTAAGAACTCAATTATTGGATGTTGTCCACAGAGAAATAATCATTATTTAGGATGAATTATAGATAACTCACAGAGATGAAGCTATTTCTATGGGAAATTATGTATGAAAGTCTTTATTGGGCATCCACAAGGCTTGCGATCTGTCTTGGCTGGCTTAATTGAGCTCTTTACACAATGCAACGTTCGACTTTCACCAATTCCAAGAACAACCACTCATTTATAAAAAAAATTGTAACTTATTTTACATATTCGATGCAATTACGCTATTACCATCATGGTTGAAATTTTTTAATTTCCATGAAATAATTTATATACATGTCACCGTTGGTAGGTCGTAAGCTCTGTGGATGCCCAATATACACGCTTTCCTATTTAAATAGCTTCGTCTCTGTGAGACAACTATAATTCATCCCACTTAATTAATCTTTCGCTTCTATCGCTAGATGTCCCGTTCAGAGACGACATTTGGTCAAAACAAGAAACGCCTCGCTCGGTCGCCCGCCGCGTCTTATATCCTTGCGGCCGCCTGTCGGTAACACTCTTGAAACTGTGCGACACCTCTCGGCTTACTCATCTAGATATTGTTAGATTGATCGGAAACATTCCGAAGTATTCCGCAAGATGCCGTATTCTTCTTAACTATGAGAGATTGTTCTGGAATGCCCGATGCAATGTTTTTACAGTGATATTTTTACCAATCAATTATTATCGTTTGTCAAAAGATAAAAAGATCAATAAGTTATATTAATCTTTTAAAAATATATATCTCAGTCATAGCTTACGCCAAGTTAACAGATCAATATAAAAGCGATCGTACTATTTATTACATGCCGTTATTAAAACAAGTTTAGTGATCACTGTTACGAGAGTGACGTATTATTTTCTACTTCAACTTCTGGTGAACCGATTTTGAAAAATCAGCCTTTTACTTTATTTGTGCGAATTATAAAAAGTATATTGTGAACACAGAAATATTTAACACATACTTGTACTATTACACCATATATATTCTTGTAGGCTTTTATCAATCAATTGTTAGTCTGGGAAGGGTTCTCGTTCGCGGTGCAAGTTGGGAAAGCTAACGATTATGATAACAACGATTTCTTCGCATATTTTATTTTATAGATCGGCAAGTCTTGGCGATGATACAGTAATATCGAAATCGGTCTACAATAAGAAAAAAATTGAGTGAAAAGGTGATTTATACCGTATAAAATATTAAAGTTTTAATTACTGTTAGTAAAGTTTTTAGGACACGAATTTGACTAGAGCGCTGCTCTTTAACTGACAACAAATTTGCACTAATCATTCGTCTGCAGTACACTTAATAATCTTCTTTGCAGAATATTAACGCGTCTGTGGTCGTACTCATTCACTATTGAATGCTCGTTAGGTACTCTCGTAATGTATTTCGCTGGCAACACTGAATCGCCACTAGTCGCTTGTTGTCTGTTTATCTCTGGTTTCGCTTCTGTCGAATTGCCGCCCGCGTCTTGCACGCATTTTTAAGCCATGTATTCACTAGGGGACAAATCACGAAACATTCCGCTCGACATGTCGCATCAACATCTACGCTCATGTTTCGGGGACAATGACGCGGTCATTTGACGTGTACACACCGGGACTCGCATATCTTGTCGCGGAAATGTCATCCGATGAGGTTATGGATGACAGCTGCGGTATCTCATTTGGCGAAAACAGGGTTCCGCGCAATTCGAAATGTTTTTTTGGGTCGCAATTTCAAATTAACGAGGTTTTACTGTAGTAAATTGAATATTATTAAAAACAAGGTCCTTTTTGCAAATAATTATTGTTTTCCAGACGTCGCGGAAATATATCGCCCTATGAGGTTATGATGATAGCCGCGTATCTGTTTATGTTAATGAGTTTATCGAAAAGTAAGAGGAGAAAAAAGAGAAGAATGCGAAATTATTAACTGCAAAGAGAAAGAAGGACGGACATTCTATGCGATCTTCGATCGATACAGCTCGATGAGTTCGAGAACGATTTCGTTTCCCCGCATTGTCATCTTGACAGATACAGCGCATGCGTATTCACTTGTAAACATACCACGTGGTACTGACGCTCCGCGGAATGTTGCAGTGAGTACGCTCGGGTACCGTGCGCATGGCAACGTTGCCAAGCACGTAGAAATGCCGCGCTATGTTGTGCGCGAGGTCGCGGAACAGTGCACGACGTTGCAACGTCACGTAGACTCTATGCCGCGCTTGCTGTTGTGGGACAATTTGTCCCCTAGTGAATACATGGCTTTATAGTCTCGATTTTCTAGAATTTATTCCCGTGTTTTCCAGACTCTACCGGTTCCAATTCACTTTAAAACGTCCAGAGTGCCGGGAAATCTTCAACTATGCTCAATTATTTCCGTTTCTACAGTCTGATGACAGAACATTAAATTCATTATTATATCTTGCCAGAAAGTTAACTCTATAAACATCAAATCTACAGAACGTGTATTGATTTGACTGGTGAGCGGGATTTTTTCGGACCTGATTACACTAGACATCGATTTTTCCGGTCAGGAATTTTACGAATATTAATTATTTCGAATATAGATTATTTCGGAAAAAAATTGATTAGGTGAGGTTAGGTTATTAGGTTGGATCATTAGTTACGCTGATATATTAAAGTACATTAGGTTAAATTATGTTGTAATGGAGATAGACCATTTAGGCCTGATAATACAAAATACCCTCAATCTTTATTAAACGATGTGCACACAATCTAGCCTTACCCCTCTCTTTAATTTACAATCGTTCTCTAACAGAATGCACTGTCCCTCTTATTTGGAAATCTGCATATGTATCTCCTATCTTCAAGAATGATAAAAAAAATGATGTAAAAAACTATAGGCCTATCTCCAAACTTTGTATATTTAACAAAATTTTTGAAAAAATAATCTATGACCAACTGTATCCAGCTCTTAAGCCTACCTTGAATATTAATCAACACGGTTTCATTAGTGGTAAATCTACAACCACAAATCTTTTGACTTTCGTAGAATACCTCCAAGATAACTTAGATAACAGAATACAAGTAGACACTATCTACACCGACTACAGTAAAGCGTTCGATAGGGTTGATCACTCAACACTGTCAAACAAGCTTTTAAAGATAGGTATTCACGGCAATCTTTATCGTTGGCTTACTTCTTATATCTCCAACCGTAGTCAAATTGTAGTGGTTGCAGGGTTTAAATCTAACACTGTTGTTGTAACATCTGGAGTACCTCAAGGCAGTCTGCTGGGACCATTGCTATTTAACATTTATATCAATGATATAGGTGATTGCTTTCTAAACTCAAAAACTATCCTATATGCAGATGATATGAAAATTTTTTCTCCCATAAACTCACTAGAAGATTGTCGAAGGCTGCAAGATGACCTACATCGTCTGAACACGTATTGCAATGCCCACAGCCTGGAAATAAATGTTTCTAAATGCTTCGTTGTACGCTTTACAAGAAATAAAAAGGTATTCTCTAATGAATATTCAATTTATTAATATTATTAATTTATTAATATATTATTATATAACATTATCTACCAAATCCGAAAGCAAAGACCTTGGGGTGATACTTGACAGTAAATTAAATTTCAACAAACATATCGATTATATAGTCACCAACGCATCATCTATGCTTGGTTTTGTCATACGCACATGTAAACATTTCAAAAATATCAGTACCCTCAAGACACTTTATTTCTCATACATTCGTAGTATTTTAGAATATGCATCTCAGGTGTGGAATCTAGGTAATGCAGTACACGAAAATAGAATTGAAAGCGTCCAAAACAGATTCCTAAGATACCTAGACCTCCGTTCATTTAGATCTCATATAAGCAATGAAGACTCTGCGAAGTTTTTTAACATGCAGACCCTAACTCGTCGAAGAAACATAGCTGTCGCGGTGATGCTATTCAAAATAACACACAATCTAGTTGATAGTCCGGAACTTCTTCAACGAATATCTTACCACATCCCAACTCGCAATAACAGACATTCACCTACTTTTCATCTCCCCTTTTGTAAGACCAACTCAAAACAAAACTCCTTTATGTACAGATCCACAAATTCATTTAACACAAACTATCACCACATTGACATTTTCAACACAAGAATAAGAAACATAAAACAAACAATATCTACACTACCGCACCCAAACTAATTTGTACATTATATCTTCCCTTCTACTCCCGTCCCACATTCCCCTCCATTCGCTATTAATGTATGTTAAAGTAAATTTTTAAATTCAGTGGAAAATTTTTAAGATTGTTTTGCTGTTAACTTTTCCCAAAACAAAATAAATAAATAAACACACAAATACACACACTCACACAAACTCACTATTGGACATGTTTTTTCTTATTTTTTATCGATTGTATATATGTGTTTTCTTGTAATTGGCCCAAAACTCTGTACATCAATTATTGTTTTTTTCAAGATTGATTAATTATATGGCTGTAAGAAAACCAATAAATGAAAATAAAAAAAAATAAAAAAAAAAAAAAAAACGTGTTTGATATCACGTGAGGGATTTATATTAAAATAGTCACTAGTATTATGTCTTATGAAGATACTTTCGGCACATAAAATCCAGACTGCTGTCCAGAAACCAAAATATTAGTGTTACAAAACGCTTACTAGGCCAGTGTTCACGCACGCAGCTGACATGTGGATACTAACTAAGAGGAATGAGAGAGCGCTGGACGTTTTTGAAAGGAAAATATTGAGGCGTATCTTCGGACCGGTTCTAGAAAATGGACTTTAGCGCAGACGTTACAACAATGAGATCTTTATTTATAAAACTGGGAGGACTTCGGTGGCTGGGTCACGTGGAGAGGATGACCGAGCATCAAGTACCAAAGTCCCTGCTGAACTCAAGGCCGATAGGGCGAAGAAGCTTAGGAAGAATTAAGATGGAGCAACAACTTCCTCGAAGACATCTTTGACTTGGAGCTTCTGAGCTGGAGAAGCTGGCACCAAACCGATATGAGTGGGGGAAGACTCTTGAAGAGGCCAAGATCCACCAGGAGTTGTAGAACCAAAAGTGATGATGATGAAGATACTTTCGAGCGGATTACGACAAAAATTCCACATTCCATAATGAAAAGGGGTACATAGTACATTAATTAGGACAGTGAGGAGGGACCCACCGCATTCCCAGGGCCGCTTTGTGAGCAATAACTTCCATATCTGGAAACTGCAGCCACTAACTATATCTTTAATTCCCCACTGCAAAGGCTTCCTAGACTAGCAAACAGATACGAGGCAACTGGACGTCTTTGCTAATAGCTGTATATTATTTAAACATATATTAGGTCCTTACATATGAAATTGGCGCTTTGCCGTACTGGCAAATTTGATCTCAAATATCTTATCTTTGGTTAGGAATTCCAAATCCAAATTTATACAGCTATTTACTCATGTATTTGTGTTTTGAAAATTGTAATTCATTTGTTTTTTACTCAATTGTTTTTTTCTTTGCGTCACTCAGTTAACAAAATGAAAAACTTGAAATATCGCGTTATTTACAAGTACGAGTTCCACCGTGGCACCAGTGCTGCAGAAACGGCTCGAAGGATTAATGATTTGTATGGCGACGGTGCCGCAAAAAAAAACACAGTGCGTTCTTGGTTCCAACGTTTTCGTTCTGGTAATTTCGACCTGCAGAACAAGCCCCGTGGACGGCCGGAGACCAAAGTTGATAATGAAGAATTGAAGGCTATTGTGGAAGCGGATCCATCGCAAACCACATCCGAGTTAGCTGCAGGCTGCGGTGTTAGTGATAAAACTGTTTTAATCCACTTGAAGCAAATTGGTAAGGTGAAAAAGCTTTAAAGGTGGGTACCTCACGAATTGAGTGAAGCAAATCAACAAACGCGCGTTGTCTGCTGCGTTGCATTACTCAACCGGCACAATAATGAAGGGATTTTAAATCGAATCATTACCTGTGATGAAAAGTGGATCCTGTACGATAATCGGAAGCGCTCATCGCAATGGCTGAACCCTGCCGAACCAGCCAAACCATGCCCCAAGCGAAAATTGACTCCAAAAAAGTTACTTGTGAGCGTTTGGTGGACTAGTGCTGGTGTCGTTCACTACAGCTTTCTTAAATCTGGCCAGACGATTACGGCAGATGTCTATTGTCAGCAACTGCAAACCATGATGGAAAAGCTAGCTGCTAAACAACCGAGGCTGGTTAATCGCTCTAGGCCACTGCTGCTTCATGATAACGCTAGACCACACACTGCACAACAGACGGCTACCAAATTAGAGGAGCTTCAATTGGAATGTCTAAGACATCCACCGTACTTTCCGTACCTTGCCCCAACAGATTACCATTTTTTTCGAAATTTGGATAACTTCTTGCAAAGGAACAAAATCAACTCCGATGGGGCAGTCCAAACCGCCTTCAAAGGTTTTATTGATTCCCGTCCGAATGGTTTTTTTAGTAAAGGGATCGATGAACTACCTATGAGATGGCAAAAGTGCATAAATAGCAATGGTACATACTTTGATTAAATAAATATATTATAATAAAAAAAAATCGGCTTTATGTTCCTCCCATACTAAACGTCAATTTCATATGTAAGGACCTAATATAATAAAACATATACTGTTTTATCGACATGTCTGAAAAACATGCAGATCATTGATAAAAATGCAATTGAGTAATAATGAATAATTATTATTCGAATAAATATATCCATAATTAGCATTTTTTAATTTTGTGGTTAATTTCTGTCACTGCTCAATTGATATTTTTAATTTTGTGAAATAAAATGTCAAATTATACACATCATATGCGACTACTGTAAGGCTCACTCGTTTTTTTAGTTTTATATTTTATCCAGATATGACTCAACAATTTTTACATTTATTTAAAACAAAATATTTTTTGTGAAATAGGTGGCCAACCCTAGAATTATGTGAAAAATAACAATATTAATATAAAGGGTTGAATTCATCCTAAATAGAAACATAAAACAAAATAGTGATGCCTAAAATGGCGCAGAGAGGGGCGAATATACGTGACAGTAATTTCGGGAACAACGGTTTAATGTGTAGAAAAGCAATATGTCGAAATATGTGTATCCATGTTTGTTGAAAGTTCGACGTAACGACGAAACTCCGAGAAACAAAGGCCATAAATCCAAATATCACATCCCAGTCGCGGCGAGCAATAGTTCATTAGCGCTGCCAGCGGGCCCGATCCAGCGGCGCGGCGGTCCGCGGCGGGCTGGGGGGACGCAATAAGTAACTGGCCCCCATCGATTGCTTCGCCCGGGGGCTTTCTCAAGACGCCCAGTGGCGGAACGCGGCAGCAATTTCCAAAATAGTTTTTTTTAAATACACATTTATTATAACTATGAATAAAACACAACGTTGTTTACTTCACACAATGACACTTTAATTAAAGAAATTAATTAAGCCTTTTTGATGCTTACTGCATCATCTTCAGTAACATACTAACTTAAGCTAGATAACTTATTTATAAAATATACCAAAAAGACTGGTACACAGACACAGTCATACACGCAGACTCTACACATTCAGAAGCACAGAAGATGGCTGCATTTAATTCAATGATTCATAGATTAATCTCCATACCAGTATCACCAGAGGGCTATATGATGGAATTAAAAACTATTCTCAAAGTCGCAACTAACAACGGGTACAAAGAAAAAACAATAATAAATAAATTTTAAAAGAAAGAAAAAGAAGCACCAATTCAAAAGTAAATATACTTAATAATATAGTATTAAATTAGTATATTACTGAAGATGATGCAGTAAGCATCGAAAATATTTTAATTAATTTGTTTAATTAAACTATCATTGTGTGAAGTAAACAACGTTGTGTTTTACTCATAGTTATTTACAATGAACTTCCACAAAGTTAATCACGAAAATTTCGAAATATTACACGTTTATTTATTTACTTGCTGTAATGTTTCAAAAATAATGATACTTTTTCATGGCGGTTCCTATAAAATATGCATAAAATAAAAAATAATAAAAAAAGGTACTGACAGACAGACGGACAGCGATTATTATTGGAATCGATCATGCACTTTTTGATTCAAACAGTAATTTGGAAAAATACCATATCATACATCCATGGAGAGATCCATGCTTGGAATAAGCTGAAGAGATAGAATAAGAAATTATGAAATTAGGCGCAGAACTAGGGTAGTGGATATCATGGATCATGTAGCGAAGCTAAAATGGCGACGGGCAGGGCATGTTGCAAGGCAGAATGCTACAAGATGGCCTCCCAGAATTCTGAAATGAAGATCTTAGGAGAATAAAAGAGGCATCGGAAGACCTCAAAAGAGATGGGCCGATGATATAGCCGCTGTGGGGGAAAGAAATGGCTACAATTATCAAACAACAAGGAAGGTTTAACAGAGAAGGAAGAGGCCTATATCCAGCAGTGGAGAGACAAAAGCTGATGAAGAAGAAGAAGAAGAAGGGAACCATCGAGCGCCTTTTGAACTTTATTTAATGTATGAGAATCAATAAAAGTTGAATGGAGAAATATCTGTATTAATTTCTTATCTTTTGTGACTCATTTGTGCCCAGTGTAACAAAAGAGAAGGATATATCTTCAGATTCGTGCAATAGATCAAATGGTTTATCATCTTGTATAAAAGTATTATGAAAGGATATACAATACTTATCTTTAGATCGCAACAAATGAACTTTGTGATCAAAGAGACTCATCTCGTATATTGTAGCGACACATACCACATCGCTTCTAGGATCAAACAAGCATCATGAGCGGACTAATCAAATAAAAATTAACAAAGACCGAGAGAAATTAAAACAATGGAGATGAATAAAAGAAGTCATTTCAAAGAAGTATCGATCCTTAACAGTGACTGCACTTAGAAGAAAACAATGATGCGAAATATTTATTTTATTTTATTCACATTTTCATTTTGTCTCCGCTTCTAATTCGCCTCCACCCCTGGCTCTAAGAAGGCTTCCGGCATTTCTAGACCATCCGCAATCAATTATCATAAACCTCGGATCCCTCTGTATGCACACCAGTAAATCAGCTGCCTGCCCAGGGGCGTGGCGCGCAAATATTCAGGCGGGGGTCAACTACCCTTCCGCATCTCACAGCGAATTAATAATGCACAAATCTCCTGCGAATCTTCGTGGAAGGTGTCGACGCAATCAAAGGTCTGATAGATTCATCGTCCATCTGGAGAGCGATGGTTCAAGGCTGTGTACAAAGAGCAAGTAAATAAACTATCAAACTATCTTACTGAGTTAGCATCGTGTCGTTTTTCCGCAGGGTAGAAAGGGAATATAGCGCGATCCTCCCTTTTTTTTCATATTTTACTTACTTACTTACTTACCATCACGCCGTTTCCCCGTGGGGGTAGGCAGAGAGAATAGAGCGCCACACTCTTCTGTCCTGATATACAACTCTCGCCTCATCCACATTCATACATCTTCGCAAGCAAGCTCGCCGGTTGTTGAGGCTTCTAACGGGACCATCTTCCAGTATCTGGTTGATCTGGTCATGCCACGTCTTCCGCGGTCGCTCTTTCTTTCTGGCGCTATCAACACTTGCATTATATATCGTTCTTACTATTCTTTCCTCATTCATTCGCTCAGCATGCCTAAACCATCTGAGCAACGCTTTTTTAATTCTATTAATTATGCCAAGATCAGCTTTACATTCATTCCTAATATCTGCATTCTTTACTCTATCATAAATTGATTTGCCGCATATACGTCTGAGGGATCTCATCTCCACCGCATTCAATCTACTTTCGTTCCTCTTCTGCCAGCTCCAGGCTTTGCTAAATAATTATTTTAACAGCCCTGACCTATTACAATTAATAAACATTAATGTACCTACTAGGAATACCAGAACAGTACAACCGTACTACTTTAACAATACTGCGACCATTGCAAAAAGGAACTCGCCAGTATCTAGAATACAACATTTAGGCAATGAATTCGCCGAAATAGATATTTGGAATGCTACCTTACAGAGTTACAATAAGGTCCTAACTAGCATTTTTGTCAATATTAGGGTTAATGCAGAAATATAACATATACGCGCATAAATACATATTTTTTGGTTAACTCGCCTTTTAATATAATTATTATTTCAAAGAATCTTCGTTGAATTAATATTTATTGTTTTATTTATTCTTCTATATTTTATTATATCACCTATTGAATCGCCTATTATATAAAATTACGATTTTAAAATTTAATTTCATTGATATATATTGTATAAAATTATTATTTATATTTTTTAATTTCATCGAATTTCTGTTATTGTCTCCTTTAATTCTATATGTATATTATTCTTAATTATGTTTCTAAATAATTTATGTTCACATTTTTATATTTTATATATATATATTATTTCTACTGTCTATTGTTTATCAACTATTAAATATTAAGTAAAAGTCTTTAGAGCTGTTTATATGTAAATAGATAAATAATTAAATTAATTAATTAATATAAATTGTATATAATATTCATCAAGTCAAAACTGACGAAGTTCACAATGTTATATAACAGCTGTAAAGACATGAGTATATAATTCAAATAAATGAGATTAGACTCGATAACATTAATAAATCGAATACAAAATCGTGAAAAAAAATTAAAAAGAGCTGATATTATTATTGCCAAAAAATTACAATAAAAAATAAAAAAAATCTTCTTCAATAATAGCAAAGTAACTTGTGGTAACATTATTTATATTAATGATAAGAAAATGCCTATTAAATAACCACTATTTGTTGAGTATTCAACATCTTTCGGGGCCAATGGTCCCTTTATCAGGACACAATATATGCTTAAAATTTTAATTGGACTTCCAGACATTTACAAAAATAAATATATGGGAGTTGAATAACTAATTAGAAACTAACGTGAAAACAAATTTAAAAAGTATCTATTTGCAAAAATTTGTTTATTTCATTTTGTATTCATATTTTTTTCTTATTTCTAAAATATATAATATAATTTATCTAAATGTCATAACATGTTATTTGTACGCAAAATTACTCAACCCTTGTATATAAATATCAAATGAATGGTTTGAATAAATTTAAAAAATATATATTGAATAACAAGGATAGGGATTTCAATTTTTAGTATACGTTGTATGCTGATGAAAGGATCATTGGCTCTAAAATCTGTCAATAATTCATTAAATAGTGGTTTAAAACATTTTGAAGTGTTACAAAGTGATAGAAAAGTATTTGATACAAATTAAAAATTTTGTTAAAAAAACAATTGGGCATTCAGGAGTTGAAGACATAAAAAATCCACCCTCTTCGATGTCGATATCATCATCATCATCAGTCGTTTTCTTCCCATCGCTGGACGAAGGCCTCGAAAGAACGAATGATTTCAACTAATCGGAAGCAAGAAACGAACAGCGCGGTCGTGCTCATATCATTCCATCGGTGATCGTTGTACCGTTCAGAAGCAATATTCAAGTTATCTATTTTACCTGTACTATAAATCTCAGTACCAAAGTGTGAGTATTGTTTATATTCCAAATATTAGGTATATAATTCTACTACTATATATTTACCATGTTTCTGAATTTTCCCGTTTTATTTAATGGGTCTTCGAAAACTGAATTATTAGAATCAGTTTTGTTAGCTAATTTTTTAATTAAAATCTCTGGAACAATTCGATCTTCGATGACAATTTAATGTGTTCCACATCAAAGAGTATGATTTCACAAACTCATATGGAATTAAGTTGGAAAAATTTTTCACTTGTGAAATTTGTTCCACTGTAAATGCAATTTTACGAGTGGAATATGTTAGGAGAGAATGAAAAAAATACTTAATTCAAAAATATGTACAATATTTGTCAAATAACTCTCGATGTTTATTGACATTTATCAAGAAATCACAGTTATGGTGGCTGGAACATATTTTGCGGATGCCGGCGGGTTTTTTAGACATTCATGGTAAGACCAGAAGGCGGAAGACCAATGGGCCATTCTAAGAGGAGCTGGCGGACTGACGTGGAGAGCGAAGCCCAAGATAGGAAAAGTTGGAACCTTCTATGCGGTGCAGTAACCCCGACCCATTAGGATAAGGAGTATAAGAAGAAGAAAAAGAAGAAGATTACCTGTTTTATGCCAAAATCTCCAGAGTTAAAATGTTGTAATATCCAAACCTTCTTACCTTTTATAGTGTACATCCGCAGCAAAAACTTCAGGTTTGATACTATAAGTAATGTCTGGCGGTTGCTGGCTATTAATTTGTCTAATAAGAAGGATACAACTGATTACAACCAGCATAGATGTCATTTGCACCTTCCTTTGACAATATACCATCATAACAATATACCATCATACTTTACACTTTTTTGCATATATACTTTTTTTACATATATGTCTAACCTCATTATGTTTAAACCATGTATATATACTTTTTTACATTTATACCCTTTATTTTTCTTTTACATTTAATCGTTTGTTGTATTTTAATTATGTATAAACCTGCTACTTTACACTTTTTTGCATATATACTTTTTTTACATATATGTCTAACCTCATTATGTTTAAACTATGTATATATACTTTTTTACATTTATACCCTTTATTTTTCTTTTACATTTAATCGTTTGTTGTATTTTAATTATGTATAAACCTGTTGTAAAAGGCTATTAAGCCGTGTAATTAATAATAAATAAATAAAATAATAATAAATAAATAAAATAAATAACAAGAGTCGCTGGACAAACAAAAACTGAACGACAGAATTGTCTGTCAATTTCAGTTTTCTATTATTTTTTCACCTAAAATATTTCGCATTTCTCTTTGTTTATCCTACCACATCATAAAAGTTAAGACCTGCCACCCTTAAAACCTGATTTTATTACACCCCCGCCCCGCGCCCGCAACGAGCTCTCTTCAGATATTTCTAATAAAATTTTAATCCGAAATTTTTCCATCAAATTTGAAACGAGTCTTGAAATTTGTTGGGTTCAAAGAAAAATTGCCAGCAAAGCTTCATCATTTTATTTCAGACAGCCGGGAGAA
The DNA here is from genome assembly GCA_016648135.1 of Agrypnia vestita. Taxonomy (NCBI): domain Eukaryota; kingdom Metazoa; phylum Arthropoda; class Insecta; order Trichoptera; family Phryganeidae; genus Agrypnia; species Agrypnia vestita. The sequence goes on along the minus strand of JADDOH010003677.1, from coordinate 3,783 downwards.
AATAATTTAGTGTCAAATTATTATTTTTTTTATTATTACCTAACAAATATGTTAACTCATAAAAAAAATTCTCAATAGGTATATTTATCGAATCTATAAATTTACTTTAATACAATGGGAGCAAAATATGTATGCCTCATTCCCTTTAAGAAATGGCAATCGAATAAGTATGTGTAAGTTTCACTGTGTTGGTGTTTATACCCGTAAATTCAAGATCAAAGTAGAGGAGGTAGCAAAAGAGCGCGCATGATTGGAACCCCAAATATACCCAGATGCAGTAAAACAGCCATGCAACACCACTACGGATACCTAAAAATTATATATTATTCAATTATCTATCATGTAAAATCATAATATTTCAATTATCTACCCGCGAGCATTAGAAGTATATAATATTATGCAAAAATCAAAAAGTGCGCAAAATCATTGAACAATCGAGTGATGGGATTGTGACATTAATCTTAACATGCTTATTTTTAAATAAAATAATATAAACAAATTTATCTTTAAATATTTATATATCTATTTTATTGCATATAAACATGGGACTGTAAAAATTGGAAAGAAATCCTTCAAAATTAAATAATGTAGGTATATCATATATGTAAAATGTTATGTAAACTTAAAAAATTAAAAACGTTCTCAGGTTTTCACGGCCGTTCAGAATCTTCTGTGTATAGTTTTTTGGGGTATCCTGCCGTGTATATGTGACCTCTCTGGCCGACATTTCGAATCCCATTGCAGGGTCCGTCATCAGGACTGATGCGATGAGTGTGTGTTGAAGTATAGGTTAAGTATTGCCTTGCAATACCGTACCGAAGTCAGGGTGTGTCCAAGTTTGTCTCAGGTTAAGTACTGGATACTTAACCTACACTTCAACATATACTCATCACATCAGCCCTCATTATAGACCCTGCAATAGGCTCCGAAACGTCGTCCAGAGAGGTCACATGCACACGCCAGAATACTCTAGAAAACTATACACAGAATATTAACAAAAATTATTAGTTTATGTGAAACGTACGTACGACGCAAACTAATTCGTTTGTCTTTCTTAAATGGAAAGACCTATACCAAAATTCATTAAATTTTCGTGTTTTTGGAATATATTTAACAAAAGGTGGGTATTATTGTTTAATATTTTAATATGGTGTTGATGCCGCATCCAAGATACCATCTAACATTTAATCAATATGGAATATTTTGTATCAAATCCAGATAAAAATGATCTCTTTGAAACTGAGTTAAAAATATAATAAATTTAAATAAATAAACGAGCAGAAGGAATAGCACATTATCCGAATCCCTTGCAATGTATCACTATCGAAGGATATAGAACGATCCACAGTTGTATATAACCTTTGGGAAACGTTTATAATATCTAAAAATGTCTAGAACAGCCTAGAAGCGACGAGAACCTTCTCCCAAACACTAGAATAAATTAGAACATTCGGATATACCAGCATTAGGATACAAATGCCGGAACTACGCCGCGACAGTAGAGCCGTCATGTTTTGACAGTTTGCTCGGTGCGAAGTCGGCCGCGAGGCGATGGCCAGGGTTGCCAGTCGTGAGATAATAAAGTTTCCATAGACGATGTGATATTTTGCGAAATAGTGAAGATTAAACAATAATTTTAAATTTAATTCGTGTTAATTGACTTTGTACATTGAATAATTAATTAATCGTTAAATTATAAATTGCTTTATAATTTCCAGTGTTTTAATTTGCCACCCGCAGCCACTGCCACGTGACAATATAACAAAATTATGTGAGTGTACTTACGTAGGCGCGTTAGAAGTTATACTTTTTTAGCATACACAAAATACACAGCACACCATTTCTCACAGCACAACCGCTAAAGTACAATGAAATGCGAACTATTTGAACGCAGAACTATGGAAGCGCGAAACAAACCAGCCGCAAGAACTGACAACTCAAGGGATATTCGCAAATTACAGATCATATAATACAAGAATATATTGAAAGATATAGAAACAATACAAGAATATTTGCTAGGTTGAATTTTCAAAAATATATTTTTACAAAGATTGAAAATCCCTTTCACTCAAGTCGACCGAAATATACTTTGGAAAAATTGGTATGAAGAAGCAAACGCTAATTTTCATATTTCCAAACTTTTCCTATCTATTCCTCCGGTCGGGAGACGGCCGGGGCAGGGGGCGGGGGTGGGGGGGATCTAATTTTCAATTATTTTTTTATAACCCATACTTTACATTTCGGAGGTGAAACACAGCGCTACCGATGTTCTGCAGGGTTAAACGCTAACTTTTCGAATTTGCAAAGTAATAAACCCCGTCGGTGCAGGGGGTGCAGCGGGAGTTCTTCAATTAGGTACTTGAAGGGGTGAAGAAAAATTATTTCTCTACCCTGAGACGCCAGGGGTAGGCGATTTCCATGTATCAAGGAAAATATCGTCGGATAAGCTTAAAGGACTAGTTTAAGAAGCCCCAGTACACGAATTTCGTATTTGCTCTCGATTTTGCTAAATTTAACGTAAATTTATTAAATAATTTTGCAAAACTCATAGCTAAACAGGCTTTTAATCAATTTTATTATGATAGATCCATTTACTCTTGAAGCATTTCCTTAAAAAAATAAGAACAAATATATCGTTATAACATCAAAAAAATTATAACTTCGAAACACTATTTTAGTTTTCATGCAATAGAGTTATCTTTGGTAAACTTATCTCGTATATTTTCAAATAATGAGCATATATTTTATTTATAAAATGATTGTATACAGTTTGAAAAAGAAGTGGTGCTATTCAGACATTAATATTTTTCGACAACTTGTTAAATATATCGTTTTAAAAAAGACAAAAATTAAACGTTCTTTTTCCGATTTTGCAGTATCCATAAAACCATTAAAACATCGATTATTTTAATTAAATATTACATGCGTGCTAAGAAAATTTCACTGTCATTAATATAAAAATATTCAAAAAATTATACCTCAAGAATTCTAAGGACTACAAATGTCACCGATGAAACCAGTTATGAAAGGTTTTCATAACTTTCAATAACTTTCAAAAATAAATAATGTGTAGATGTTCTTACAATCTTTAATTGTGTAGGCCAGCTTACATCTTACATCTTACACCCTGTGGCTACTCTATAGACTACCATACATGTTTCCCATATGAACAGCATCTTTTCTGTGAGACTTTTATAATTTATCTTAGTGTAACACTTTTCTTTAACTTTATTTTGTTTAATTAAGAATAAATTATAGAATTTTCGCAGAGACGAAGCTATTTAAATGTAAGAAAAGTGGATGGAAGACTCTTATACGATGGCTCAAGGCTTACAACATGTATGAGTTGGCTGAAGTGATTACTCTACACAATGCGACGTTCACCGATTCCATTGTGAGAACATTAACACATTATTAAATTTTTTAAAGTTCCATATATGAGATGTTTTTGATTTTTATTTTGATTTTTAGTATTTTTTTTTTATAGATTTTGTTCATTTTGTTCAGAAATCATGTTATAAAATCCTCAGTTACCTAAAGCCAAGCCTTTGACCTTCGCAGACAAACAAATTGATGAAACAAAATAAAAATAAGCCGTCATCACGTAGTAGAGAGAAGAGGCCGTTGATTGGGGAATGTTTGTAAATAGTCGAATGATTGTTTTCAGCCAGATAAAAGCTCAGGGAACAAGGTAAGGAAACCAATTTTAAAAAAACAAAGAAAGTCTGTGATCGTACAGTAAAGGTCCATCCGATCCGATTTGATCCGTTCGAAGGGCGCAGT
>JADDOH010003676.1:0-53512 GCA_016648135.1 Agrypnia vestita | reverse complement strand
CATCATGGTTTGCAGTTGGCTGCTAATTAGACATGCTGCCGTAAAATGGTCTGGCCAGAATTTAAGAAAGCATGTAGTGAACGACACCAGCACTAGTCCACCAACCGCTCACAAGTAACTTTTTTGAAGTCAATTTTCGCTTGGAGCATGGTTTGGCTGGTCGGCAGGGTTCAGCCATTGCGATGAGCGCTTCCGATTATCGTACAGGATCCACTTTTCATCACAGGTAATGATTCGATTTAAATCCCTTCATTATTGTGCCGGTTGAGTAATGCAACGCAGCAGTCAACGCGCGTTTGTTGATTTGCTTCACTCAATTCGTGAGGTACCCACCTTTCAAGCTTTTTCACCTTACCAATTTGCTTCAAGTGGATTAAAACAGTTTTATCACTAACACCGCAGCCTGCAGCTAACTCGGATGTGGTTTGCGATGGATCCGCTTCCACAATAGCCTTCAATTCTTCATTATCAACTTTGGTCTCCAGCCGTCCACGGGGCTTGTTCTGCAGGTCGAAATTTCCAGAACGAAAACGTTGGAACCAAAAACGCACTGTGTTTTCTTTTGCGGCACCGTCGCCATACACATCATTAATCCTTCGAGCCGTTTCTGCAGCACTGGTGCCACGGTGGAACTCGTACTCGTAAATAACGCGATATTTCAAGTTTTTCATTTTGTAAACTGAGTGACGCAAAGAAAAAAACAATTGAGGAAAAAACAAATGAATTATAATTTTCAAAACACAAATACATGAGTAAATAGCTGTATAAATTTGGATTTGGAATTCCTAACCAAAGAGAAGATATTTGAGATCAAATTTGCCAGTACGGCAAAACGCCAATTTCATATGTAAGGACCTAATATTTATTCCTGTATTTTGGGGCTTATTATTTAAAAATAAAAGTATGAAATGTGCCAATAAATGACGTCACTGCCGACGGCATTCTGTTTTATAATTGCGTCATTTATTAAATGATGTATGGATTCTAGACAATAAAGTATATGTTATACGTATAAAAAAGATATTATGCATACATATAAAAATATTCATTAAAACTTTGCACCGCCTAGGACACTAAAAACAATATTTTTGATTGCGGCCTGTAGATTAATGCTTATATTTTCTTAATTATTGTAAATAATGTTCAGTTTATTACTTTTATATAATAAGCAAGGTTTTATCAAAGTTATTACCCTAAAAAAATTGCAGTCTTAAATATACATTCTGATATAAATGAATAATAAAAACCCACATTTTTGTAAAAAAAAATGCTAAAATATGCATTTGCAGTGAATGTCCAGCCTTAAGGCGATCGTCTGGCAATGTGAGCGAAATACAGCAGAAACAAGCACTTTTTAATAGCTTCTCTTGCGTTTTTATATGGGAAGGTATCACATATATTTTTATAGGTATATTATAGGTATATACATGTATTTTTCTAAAATGCCACTAGCTAAATTATTTAATCAATTAATAAATTTCCATAACAACAATGTTTAAGAACTGAAGAAAATTGCTCCACTTTATAAAACTGTATGGACATGTGACATGATTAATTACAAAGTAAAAATTATCTTTAATTAGTATAATTTTTTTTTAATAGATCAATTAGTTTCCTAACAATTTATGTTTTGCTAGACTGTATTTAAAATTTTTTTTTTTCATAATTTTCTCCCTTTTTTCTCACACTGAACCGTGACTTAAATATGCTTAGTCTTGGTCTTGATTAAATAGCTGAAATTAAGAATTCTTGATTTTTGATTTATTTTTTGTATCTATTTAAAAAAAATATTCAATATTTATATTTATTGTAGTTATAAAGTTGTCAACTATGTAGAAAGGAATGGAACCATGCAAAATAATAATAATTTTTTTAAAAACAATCTCCTTTATAACACTTTAACTGACCGATTTGATAATAATTTTTATTAATTAAATATAATTGATTACTTTGTAATAATGTTGAAAAAAAATCATGTTAAACATCCATATAAAGATAGCAAAGTGGAACAATTTTCTTCAGTTCTAAAACATCATTGATTTGGTAATTAACAAAATAATTTAGTTATACCTTTCTAAACAAAAATGTGATACAAAATGCAAGAGAAGCTGTGAGAAAAAATGCTGGCCACTGCTGAATTTCGCTCGCATCGCCAGGCTAAATGTTATACAATGCCTTAAACACATAAAGCTTATTTTAATGTACTGACTGCACACCGCTGGTTAATAGTAAATACATTTATTACGCCTAACCTCCCCTGTAGAAAATACAAAATAAATCTACATCAATACTTGAATCTGTTAGTTAAGATAGGTTAGTTTACTCACTCGCTAGTTTCAGCCATGTTTGCTAGGGGCGCTATCATTTGCTGGGACAAACCTGGAAACATGTAATGAGATATTTTTACAGCAATTACGCACTACAGCTGTACCTGCCTGATATAATAATATAATTGATACTTTTCAAATATTTACAGATACACATGTTGTATATAAAATAAAAGCAACGGCAGCAATATCCGAAAACTTAAAAAAAAATATTTTGAAAGCAGTCACTGAAGATTACTAATTTAGAATGCACTGAATTCGAGATTTTATAGAAAATGTAATATCCCCTCCAAAATCAATATTCAAAGCAAAGACAACATCTTTCACATCGACAAATCAACCCCAAAGGATGTGTCACGTGATAAAACGGTCACTTCATACTAAAGTGAGATTTGATTTCGATTTTAGACTGAAATATCACGGCAAAAACATCAATATCCAATTATGTAAATAGCAAAAGCGGCACTGTCCACTATTTGGTAGCAAACATTGCAACATCCATTTAAAAGTTAGAAAGATTTACAAAAAATAAGTCAGAAATATTGAGAAAAAAAAAATGCTAACTTTGATGTCGCATATCTCCACAACAATTGATATTACGTCATGGTTGCTCCATCATTTTCGACTCATATTCAAAGCAGGAATATAGTACTGTGAGGTTATTTATGTTTTCCAAATAACCCTGTATAAACATCCTAATTGTCAATAAATGAAAATATATTGTTTCATCAATAAAAACTAACTGTTGACAATTAACTTTATACATCACTTTCTGCTCTAATCATATATAGTCATATAGTTGAAGTATAAAGTGGTGGGAGTGAGAGGATTGTGTCAGAACCATATTTTCAAAGATCTGGGACTAACTAGATCACAAATAAATGGATTCTAGGAAAGAGTGACAAAGGTTGTAATTACCGGATCATATTATATATGGTTGCGTAGGCCTGAAGAACGCAATACTCTAAGGGTTCCTAACGTCTCTGAGCATGCATGAAATACATTCATAGAAATGTCACTCCAAAGGGGGGCGAAGGGGATAGAGGAAATGGTGAACGTAGCCATGGTGGACCAAGCTATCACACAACCAAAAACTGGTTGTAACTATAGCTTGTAGCTTCCATCTCTTCCTTGCTCCGCGTGGCGGATCCGAATTTGGAGACTGTCTGATCCCATTCTGACGAGACCGTGGATACTAATCAATCCATAAAGTAATTTGTTTACCTGGTCCGCTCATGTGACTGTTAATGGCAGGTGACTGATTCATTCCTCGAATACTGATATGGTCTTCTTCAGCTGAAAAACCGAAAAAAGCCTTAAATTGAGTCTAAAACAATATTTTTTTTTTATTTAAAAAAATACTGTAATATTAATCTAACCTGTATATGGGAATAAATATTTATCATGTGGATGGTGTTTTTCAGAGGATTCAGACATTCTGTCAGTGAAGTCTCCCGAGGCCATGGCATATTGGTTATCTACCTTCCTCTGATAGTCGTTCTTCAGGAAACCAGCGATTCCTGAATCCCTAAAGTCTCGCGAGCCGTACACTCCGTTCTCACCATTAATAAACTTGGTAGGACTGTAGCAATAATTTTCAGGTCCAGTGAGATAGGACTTGGATCCGTATGGTTGGCGGTAGTGGTGGGGCCTCACGGCATATTCTGGTTCCACTTGCTGGGGAAGGTAGGAGAGCTGCTGGTGCTTGTCTAGTTCTGTTTGAAGGCCGTACTTCATTTCTCCATATTCAGTTTCTATTCCGTATCTACTGGAAATGAACAATATTAAAGTTAACAGTAATTACTTAATAAAAAAAATTACAAAGGAGTTACAATATTTCCATGTATTTTCAATGGTGCACACAAAGTCAACTATCTAGCAGCAAATTTGAAAAATAAATTACAATTGGCCAATATATTGTTTACGGGTTTAAACAAACACAACGAAACAGTGTGCCTCACACGCACGGCCTACACATACTAAATTCAATTGTCTTTTTTAAATGGAAAGAGTATAACAAGGTTAATGTTTTTCCAAATATAATGATCATTCTAAAACATATTCATTATACACAATGATTTTTCTGTAAGAAAATGGTACCGGATCTCATATTGTACCATGCTTTTATTTAAATTAATTTTAAAATAGGTTTAGAAAAGTTAGAGAAACCTGAAAATGCATGAAAAAAATATGTTAATCTGTTCACCTTTTTTTGCGGCATCTACATATGGAGGATAGAAAGCCAAAAGGGCGTTAGTTATTATTTCGAACTTTACAGGAGGGCAAAATAATGTTTTGTCAATATTTAGTTTATTTTTAAACGATTTCCATATTATATGTTTTAGATTAACAAATATGGAAATTGTTTAATAATAAAAGAAACATTGACAAAATCAGATTGTCAAAACTTTATTTTGCTCTCCTGTAAAGTTTGAAATAATCACTAAGGCCCTTTTGGCTTTCTACCCTCGATATAATTCTTGCTGGATTAGATTCTTGTCCCTAGTCTGTTCAAAATTTTTAAAAAGTCTGTTGAATAAACAACCTAATAAATAAAAAATTAAATAAAATGTTGATTCTTATGAATGCTGACAATCCTTTTATCTATTGTCTATATCTTTTGGTTGAATTCCCAAGTCTGTCATATATAAAAAAGTCAAAATTGACAATGTTACAATGTTAAAATAGCAATGTTGCTATTTTCAGAATACGAGTGTGTTCTAAAGAGTATATATGCATATATAATTATTTTTCACAAAAGTATGTGTTTCTATGGAGTTTTAATAGTTTTGTATACAAACAGCAGTATTTTGTATTTTATTGTAAAAAAATTATTCGTGAGTAATCAAAGAAGTTGAAAAATTTACTATGATCAAAATCAGAAATAAATTTTATAGCACACAATATTCTTAGCTTTTAATATTTTTAGCTTTTAATATTCTTTGCTGTTTTATTTAGTTGCAAATATATAAGTATAGCAAACTATACCTGTTGTCAAGTGGCACAATGGTATGTTCCACGCTGGCTGTGTAGGTTTCGTGGATGTTCTCCAGGAGGGATGGCCTGACGCTGTGACTCCTCGGGTGATAGGCCGTGTCGGAGGTCAGGTCGGGGTTAGGTAGAGGATTGGGTGACGGGGTGGTAAGGGGGAGCTGGTTCAGCATCTCATTGTCGGAGCCCGTCTCTTGAGACCAGCGTCCAACTTCACCCTCGCCTGGTAAATTATTCAATATTAAAACAATTTACCTACAATAAGACTGGGTAATATAGGTAATAACTTACTGGCACAAATAAATGTGACCATAGTCCTTTCGTATTTCAGCATTCCTATCAATTTCATATGATGATGCTTACTTAATGAATGCTTATTAAGAAATAAAGCAAAACTATCAATTAATCTCCATCATTTTTTTTTAAATCATTTTTATTCGTCAACCATATAAGAGAATAAAAGAGTCCAAAAAATATCGAGCCTTTGGTCGGCAGAAACACGTTTATTCATAGACACTATACATACTCTAATCTCCTTCCTTAAAGAAGTCCCCATGGTAATGCACACACTTTGGCCTACGGGGACACGGTTCGCTGTCCACTAATCTATAGCCATATTTGAAGTGGTTGTACAACCAAGTGGTACCACTCCTTTGATGCTCATTCCATCATCCCCGAAAGCCTATTGGATCTTGAATGGTTTCCACTTGGGTATCGTCAAGCTTTTGGCAAAATTTAATGCAATAACAATCCAACGGATACTACTAAAGCGCCCTTGAGGTGAGTATTTCGCGAAAACGGCGCTATACAAATTATCCAATTATTATTATTATTATTACACTTTTTCATTCAGAGGATGACTGCCAGCGACAGCTTTCTGCAGGCGGGAAAAAATTCACGCATTCGCACGAATGTCCTCAACACGTCTCCACCGAAAGACACCTCCCATGTTTCATTTGTTTGGGTGGAAAAATAAAGGTACAATATTATTTGAACACACCTCATGTATCGACGGCCCCTACGTAAAACTCGGGACATCTATTTTGCATTTTGGACCTTTTTGTACCAATACAATAAAAAAGGTGATGGGAAGTTACGTACAGTTGACTGAACTATCAATTGTTCATTGTGTCATTCAGTCAAGTTTACTGTCCACTTCAATCATTCATTTGAACTGTTGACTTCCAATCGTTCATTTGCGCACCAAATTTTTATTTGGACAAGGGGGGGCATGCGATTTGGTTGTCATTTATCTGCCAAAAATTATTCCTGACTATGGGGCGGGGGGTAAAGCATTTGGAATCCTTCCCTTGTATGCCGAAATTTAATTTACGACTACTGAACTAATGAAAGGTTGCTCATGAAAGTGAACTGAACAGTTCATTCATTCACTAAATTAAATACTTAAACGAACTGTAGAGTCAAAATTCTAAAAACTCTCCTGTGAAATTTATTTTTCAGATGACTTAGTTTACGCAGAGACTGTCGATATGTATGTGTATGTAACATTGTAAAATCTCTTTAATTCAGATAATAATTTTATGTTTCTTCACTTGTACACGCTTCACTGTTTGATCTCCAATGCAATTAGAACATGATTGTTGCTTAGTAAAAGGCAAAAATAGGGCGGAAGCTCTCATATATAAGAATATTTTTTAAAGTCAAAAACATACCGTTGGGTCCCACCATCAGCCTGGCTGCCCCCGACCCTGCAGGACCCCAGGAAGGCCGGGCGGCAGCACGGGACTGCGGGGAGGTCTCAGTAATGTTTGGCAGGTATCCTCCTCCCATGTCACCTACAACCAACCATACAAAATAAAATAGTGACTTTCTAATACCACTCAACCAAATAACCGACAAGAAAAAAACAAACGAACCAATGCGCGCCGGTCTTATGGTTCCTCTCCTATCTGAAGTATCCTCGTCATCACTGGAATGACTCGAGGCCAGCTCCAGACTGCGTCCAGCACTGCCTTCAGATTCACTGTCCGAGTTACGGCGCTTCCCAGGAACTGCTTCCTCTGAAGTGTCAAAATTATATGTCATTTAATTATTGCGTGATCATGGCACAGCGCGGCACCTGATTACATTTGTTTATTATATTTATTAGGTCCTTTCATATGAAATTGGCGTTTTGCCATACTGGCAAATTTGATCTCAAATATCTTCTCTTTGGTTAGGAATTCCAAATCCAAATTTATACAGCTATTTACTCATGTATTTGTGTTTTGAAAATTATAATTCATTTGTTTATTCCTCAATTGTTTTTTTTCTTTGCGTCACTCAGTTTACAAAATGAAAAACTTGAAATATTGCGTTATTTACGAGTACGAGTTCCACCGTGGCACCAGTGCTGCAGAAACGCCTCGAAGGATTAATGATGTGTATGGCGACGGTGCCGCAAAAGAAAACACAGTGCGTTTTTGGTTCCAACGTTTTCTTTCTGGAAATTTCGACCTGCAGAACAAGCCCCGTGGACGGCCGGAGACCAAAGTTGATAATGAAGAATTGAAGGCTATTGTGGAATCGGATCCATCGCAAACCACATCCAAGTCACGAGTAAGCTGCAGGCTGGCGGGGTTTAGTTGATAAAACCGTTTAATTTAATATCACTTTAAGCAAATTGGGTAGGTGAAAAGCTGAAAGGTTGGGTACCTACCTCCCACTGATACGCGCCTTCAACCATTGAGTGAAGTCGAATCAAACAAACACGTTGGCGTTGATACTGCTGCTTGCATTCTCAACCAATTACAAGCAATAAGCCGCATAAATCAATGAAGGGATTTTCAATCGAATCATTACCTGTGATGAAAAGTGGATCCTGTACGATAATCGGAAGCGCTCATCGCAATGGCTGAACCCTGCCGAACCAGCCAAACCATGCCCCAAGCGAAAATTGACTCCAAAAAAGTTACTTTTGAGCGTTTGGTGGACTAGTGCTGGTGTCGTTCACTACAGATTTCTTAAATCTGGCCAGACGATTACGGCAGATGTCTATTGTCAGCAACTGTAAACCATGGGGGGTGTGGTGATGGAAATGCTATCTGCTTAAATAAAACCGAGGCTGATTACTCGCTATCCTAAGCCACTGCCGGCTTCATGATAACGCTAGACCACACACTGCACAACAGACGGCTACCAAATTAGAGGAGCTTCAATTGGAATGTCTAAGACATCCACCATACTCTCCGGACCTTTCCCCAACAGATTACCATTTTTTTCGAAATTTGGATAACTTCTTACAAAGGAAAAAATTCAACTCCGATGGGGCAGTCCAAACCGCTTTCAAAGATTTTATTGATTCCCGTCCGAATGGTTTTTTTAGTAAAGGGATCGATGAACTACCTATGAGATGGCAAAAGTGCTAGATAGCAATGGTACATACTTTGATTAAATAAATATATTATAATAAAAAAAATCGGCTTTATGTTCCTCCCATACTAAACGCCAATTTCATATGAAAGGACCTAATATTAACCTTCTCTATGCCTGTGAAGAGAAGAATCAAATCCTCTCAGGTACGATGGCATGTCGCTGGTAGAGTTGTAGTTGGATGTGGAGGTGCTGGTGTGCCGCATGTGTCCGTCACTCCTAGAGAAACACAAATTAACAAAATCAGTATGCATTCGGCTGTATTCTGAAAATATCAATATTGCTATTTTGGTGATTATATCCCATCAATTAATAGGCAAGAATAGTAATAAAAAATAAACGAGACAGATTTACATTGGTGTTTTACATTCCGACATTTCTTTAGTGGTAGGAACTTTTCAGATTTTGAGAGAATGACTATTTTCATATTTCGCATAGGGTCCATCGCTATGAAATACACCTGAAATACAAACATTATATGCTGTGTTACGCCACCGATTTCATAAAAAAAAATGTAGTATTTCTAGTACAAAATACGTAGAGGTAACATAGTAAAAAGTGCACTAAAATACCATATCAGAATCAATATGATTTAGAAATAGAGAATGAGTTTGTGTCTAATTAATATTTCAAAAAGTATTTGTGATATACAGTGCTTTTTCTGTAGAAAAGTGGCACCGGATCTCATATTATGTCATGATTTTTTATTTATGTCAGTTTTAATATTTACCAAAATAGGTTTAGACAAATTTGAAAAATTTTAAAATGTAAGGAAAAGACAAAGTTTAAAAAATAAACATTAACTCAGTTCTCCTTTCCTTACTGATAGCTTAACTAATATTTTTTGCGGCTTCTACATACAATTCTCGTACGATTAGACTCTTGTCCCAATTTCGTTTGAAAATTTAAAAAATCTATTGAACAAACATAGATACTGTAAAATACTTTTTTCCTTTCAAAGGTAGTAATGTTACTTACACAACAATAAAAAAGAAAATCAACAAAAAATCATGTTAATCACTGAAAATTTGTGATTCTGAGAAACAGTTTGCATATATTTCAAATTCAATAGTCCTGACCGCACAACCATATGACTATAACGGTGCATTTAATACAAAATATGTAAGAGAATTGTAACTACATATATTTAAACTTCATTATTTCAAATTTGTAATTTTAAGAAGAAGATAAACTTGTATTTTGATCTTGCAACTTACGCATTTTTTAATAGAGCTTTCCGTAATATTGTAACTCAACTACATGTAATTCAAATCTCTTGTACAATATGTTTAATTGAAATTATTGTACTTTTGTAACACATCCGTAGTGACTAGTGCTCGTATGACTGCCAAGTGGTCAAAGTACTAGAAGTTTTAAGAGAATCTTATAAATAAAGAATTAATAAAATGTCAATTCTTATGAATGCGGACTACTCTTTTGTGTATTGTTTGTAGCTTAACATCTGTTAACATTATTGTTTGAATTCATTGATTCCAAGCATGTAAAGATAAAAAAAATAGCAATATTTCTACTTTCAGAATACAGCCAATTATATAGGTACTAAAAATGTGTAAATTACTACAAATTAATGAGAAATAAATAGAGGAGAAAGTAACCTATAGGGACTAGAACTTGTTTTGGTTGTACTTCTTGATGTGGTGCTGGATGCTGAAATTCCAATATTTCTCCTTGCAGTCACTCCTTCCAAACCACCCGTATTGTGGTAAGCCAGGGCTGATCTAAATAGTAAAAATAAAAGTATACTTATTTTTCATTTGTGATTGAAAACAAACGTAATGATGTAAAAATTGACTAAACGACCATTGCAAAACACGAAAGGGAACACTAAAAATGGCCTAGTTTTCGAAGATAAATTAATTTTAAAATAACATTTTATTTACCTATTCCCTGGTGTTACGGGTTGCCCACTTGAGCTTGTTACCATTGAGGTGTCCAGCAGCGGAACTTTCCGGCCCATACATCTTAAAAAGGTTCTGCAATGAAAATTAATGTTTTAAAATGTGGCTTGTTGGTCTTGAGGTTAGGATACTCGCCTCGTGATCCAAAGGTCGCGGGTTCGAACCTCACTCCAGACTAGTAAGTTAGTTTTTTTTATTTTTTATTTATGGTTTTTGTGTTTAATTTGTAGAACTCCATATTTATTTTTAGCGAAATTTAAAATAAATTAAAATTTAATAATTATTATTAAAGAAAAATAAAATGAATTAAATTTAATAAATATTATTATTAATGAAATTTAAAATAAATTAAATTTTAATAAATATTATTATTAAGTTCTGCGGGTTAACTATTTTTAAGGGTTACAGCTGTTTCGGCTTGTAAGGCCATTATCAAACAGTTTGTTTGATAATGGCCTTACAAGCTCAAATCCTTTCATATTTCACTCGGGCACTTACTACATTTTTTTACTCATAAGCTGATTGCCAGCAGCTTATGCTTTTTGTGGGCGGGAAAAATTCAATTTCTCCTACACCAAAGGACATAACCCGTGCTTCATTTGTTTGGGCAGAAAAAAATGGTTCGATATTATTTGAACACACCTCATGTATATACACATGTGTATGTAACATTGTAAAATCAATTTAATTCAGATAATAGTTTTATGTTTTTTTTACTTGTTCACTCTTCATAAGTTAGATCTCTAATGTAATCAGTCTCTCTATTGCAAAGAGCAATATCATGTTGCTCTACTATTTAGTGATTATATAATATCTAGCTTAGTAGCATAAGACGATTTTGGCTGGAAAACATTTTGCTAACAATGAAAAGGTAAAAGAGGTGGTTAAAAAGTGGCTAATGGAGGTGGAGCATGAGTTCTTCGACAATGGTATACAAAAGGTGAACAGCGATTACATAGAAAAATAATTGTATACCTGTGTTACAATCTCTGCAAATTTCATGAAAACATATGCACTTTTAGAATTTGTAAAAATGATGTAACAATATTTTCTGGTCTATCATCTTATGGTATATTAAACTTTTTAAAGCAATAACTTGGTGAAATTTTAATCATTGGTATAAAATAATTATGTATTTATAATCATCTGAGTTTAATTGTGTAAAACCAGCGTATTAAAATATCTCAATGTAAAACAATTCTTCACCAAAATTACTTATTAATTATACGTACATAAATATTATCAAACTGACCTGTTGAGGTTCTCCCTGATGCGCACATTAAAAACGCAGTAGCCAAGAAGCAATGTGAGGGCGTGCGCTGGCAGAGTGACCGCCAGCAGGAGGCTGAGCAGTGGCGGAGGTGGGGAGCCGCCCTGTCCAGCCAGCAACAAGCAGCACGCACCCCCTACCCCCAAAAGGGGAGCGGATACTACCGACACGCACACTACGCTTCTGAAACACACACAACAGTTTTTTTTTCAAAGAAAAATATTTAAGGAAGGCAACAGAGTCACAAATTTTCCTGGCTTGCCTAATCTAGCATCTGGCAAGAGTACTGTTCAAGCGTTTCTAAAATAGTTTTTATTAAATTGTATTTATTTATTTATCGCTTTGTTGGTTTAGTGGCTAAGTGATCAAGTGACTGGATGTTCGAGTCTCATTCCAAGAGACCATCAATAGTTAAGCGCAAGTTTTAAGCTTAGTTTGAAAATAGTAAGAATATTTATGTGACTAATATTCTGTGGAAGTATGTATCTCTATACATACCATTCCTTCCATTATAAGTATCCGAGAATCTCAAATCTGAGTCAGATAAGAAAGCTATTTCATTTATATAAAAATAATAACCTGAGGTTCCCGAAGCCAAGCACGTGGTCCCTGAGGGTGAAGGCAGCATGCACAGCTGAGGCCAGCAGAGCGGCACATAAGAGGGCCAGGGTGCCGGCGGGGATCACCACCCACCATACCAGACCTTCGTGCCAGGAGATCCAGCAACTATAACACAGATATTCCTGGTTTAATGATAAGAACTACACATATCAGGAAAATGTTATTGGAAACAGATTTGATATTTTTGCTCTTTTCCAGGACGTATACTTATTTATTTGTTTAGTGCTTCTTACCTGAATTAATTAGGTAGAAATTTAATTTTATCAATTTCATTCTTAATTAATTAATTAATTAATATATACATCAAAATTCCAAAATACGATTGAAAGACTATTTGAATACTATATGAAATAATACATTTAGAAAATAATTAGGACATTAAAACAAACAACAATATTAAAAAATTTAATAACAAGTCCCCAGACAGCAATTGTATGAATATTAACTATCGACACATCGATTTGTTGAAGAGTTTATCTCCTCCCCAACACAAGTCTTTTCAGTTGTTTATGGAATAGTCTCACATTATAACGTAGCATTGGTTTGTATGTTCCCGATAATTACCTAAGACAACGTAAGCATAGATTGTTTCACATTCCAATATACAGGACCAACCTGACAATGGTTATGCCTGTTGGAAGAGCTATTGCTATGATGAAAAATATTACTCTGGATATTGATCTGTTCTATGTCTCTAAGAGGATATTCCGAAGCAGGATTCTCTTACACCTTTGATATGAATGATTTTATATATATTTAATTTGCTTTTGTTTATATATTTCTAAATTATTTATAACATTTACGAATTGAATTTGTGTTTGTGATGTAAATGTTATATACAAAGTAAATAAATTGAATTGAATTATTTAGTTCCCTTATGTTATTGGATATTCCATTATAAATGTTGATTGCAATATACAGGAATAGTTTTTTTATTTCAGTTTATTCAAATTTTATATCTACAAACAATTTAAAATATTTAAAAATTACATTCCTTTAAAATAAAGGCTAAATGGATATCGAAAAAATTGTTTTATAAATATGGAATTACACTCGCAGTAAGAGCCCTAAGGGAAACAATATTTTGTGATGTTACATTGTGATGTGATTGTTGGTAAGAATGGATCAAATAATGATAACGGGATTGGTTGAACATCTTTGAATATTGAGTATTAAATATAGGGTTGAGGGGCCAGCTTTGGCCACTTTAAGATATTTTTTGCCAACTGTGCATCACTACAAACTCAAAAATAGTCAGAAACGATTTTTTTTAAATTTCCCCATATAGTACACATTCATCACTCCTTTGAAAATGTAGAAAAAAAATATATAAAATTGAATATAATTCAAAATAGAAACATCAAACTTGAAATGTGTCCAAATGTGCCGGTTCTGGCCACTTTTGGACACATTTAATCATTTTTAACAAATGTCACCAAGAAGTTCAACCGATACTCAAAGAAAGAAAATGGCGGTACAGCTGTTATTTATCAAAACAAAACACAGTTAAAGAATTGATCGGCAAAAATAAAATATCAATTATATTTTGATTGCCTTATTTATACACCTTTGAATGTCCAGCCGGGGTAGTGGCCACAACCATTCCATCAACCCTATATGAAAAACTCTATAAAAAAATTTACAAAATAAATTTTTATACACATATTTAATATAAACGTGTTGAAAAGATGATTTCTATGCAATAAAATAAAATTTTATCTAGAATTTTTACTTTTAATTTAATATAAAAACATAAATTTTAAAAAAAGTGCTTTTTTTTTGCAACTTTAGCCTGCCAGCCACTCTAGTAAAAGACATGCAATAAACATAGAATGTATCTTACAAGAGAGCGTTCCCGTATTGGTGTTGGCGCACTCCAGCAGCCAGGGCTAGCACGATGGCCGGCACACCATACGAAGCAGCGAGCTGCGCACCGGCAGGTCCGTGATTGACGTCGCGCAGCTCACGCACCATGCGCCGCACTTGCCACGCCTCGCACGTTTGCCACGCTGCACAACACACCCACCAGTAGTGCAGGGACATGGCTAGTAACTTGCACACCACCTTTGGGAAAAAATACACCTTTAATTTTTCCTAAAACAATATTTTCTATTAAAATTCAGTGAAGCAATCGAGTGATTTAATTATTATTGTAATTATTTTAGTTTTTTGCTCAATATTCACAAATTATTCAAAACAAGATGATGTATAGACACCACTCTTGACTCACTTCATTCTGCACGAGGGTTGTGCGACTCTTGAGGGCAATGAAGTACAGAAGTTCAGCCATGAAGACTGAGAAGACAAGATTCTTGTGGATGGTGTTCGAAATGGTGGGTGGGCCTCCTCGTACAATCATCAGTGCGACCAGCACCACCAACAATATCGGAAGAGAGATGCAGAATGCGGAATAAGATGATACGTCCTCAAGAAGTGATGGCTCGGGGATATACTAAAAAAAGCATTACAATAAAAACAATTAGGATCTCATAGAATTAGTAAATATATACAATTTCATGGAGTGATCATAAAATTAGATTGTTTTTATACCTCTAAATCAATGATGTCAATGAGAACTGTGAATGTGGAGAGATGGTTGCAAGTACAGTTCACGTAGAGCGGGGTACCACGGGAGGCGTCCCACTCATAATCCACTTCTGTTTGGCAGCCCACACGGGACCATTCTCCAGGACTAAAATAAATTGACAACAGGGCTATTATAACGTGCTTGAGTAGTTTGAGTGCTCAACTTTGAGAGAAATAGTCGAGGGTTGGTATTCTATTATCCGTGTCAGGGCCGATTGCATCAACTTGGTTTAAACCATCGATATTTGCTTTTCCACCAAAAACAATCCGTTTTCAGAAAAATTGTAGATTTTTAGACAGATTATTATGATTCAAGTTGATAAAACTGGCCCTTAGTCTTATTTTCATGGCCAGAATTATGTACACTATATTATTATAAATTAAAAATAAATTTTTCTTTTTCTTTATCCTCCACACAAAGTAAAGAGTAACTTACGAACCATGATAGTGATTAAGATAATGGTTCAATTCATGGTGATACATCTGTGTAATTGACTCACGCCTAGATGTGTTTGTGATGTGTTTCACTACAATAATTGGGCCACATGGCCTGTTGTACCGCTAAAAAAATAAATTTAAAATAAATCACTTACCCCCTGGTGGTTGACCAATGAACACATTGTGGATTCATTCTTGTGTTAAATCTCTCCGGTTCTATATTCAACCATAACTGTAGCCGAATTGGTGTAGGCAGATTCATTCCACTTAAAGATTTGTACATGAGCTTCTTGCTTCCAGCGGAATCTGCAGTTCCTTCTTGGTACGCATTGCCAGCTTCAGCGGAATACGCTAACGCAGCTGGTCCATTTTTTTCATACTCAAAAGATTGTTGTATTCCTGGGTCCACTAAATATGTGGCATCATTTTCCGAGACAGTATCCTTTGCGTACGGGTCCATTTCATGTTTCTTCGAAGCGGGTTTAATTATAATCGGCGGATGATCCGTGGTAACTTCCGATAATTCACCACCATCGCGGGCAGGAGAGTTATTTTTACTAACTATTTCGGAATTTTGAGATGGTTCCATGTAGTTGGTTTTCATTTTTTGACTGTCTTTCGTCCCTTTATTTGTGTAATATGTCCCTTTGTCAGCGGTATCTAATAATAATTCAATGACAAAATACAAGATCAACAAAATAGTCCAAGATTCAGTAAGAATGGAAGTAATTATGAATACATATTTAGTATGTTACCTGTATTTTGATATAATTTGGCATGTTGCGTATGTGGTACGAGTACAGACAGTTGCATTAGCGTGGTGGCCGACTTCAGAGGGACTCCCCACCTGCGCTGGACGCTTGGCCCGCAACGGATTGGAAGGAGGGATCCTGTAGTGCTCGCCCATTGAGTGTACGCTATTACTGCACGGGACCAACCATCTACTCCTATATATAATAATTTGTGACATGAGATCCCGTACAGGCACAATATAGCACAGTTAAGTATGGTGACAAAATAAGCACAATTCCTACCTTGTCCATTGTTGGGCTTAATGCCCAGCACGTCCAGTGGCACGTACACCTTTGAGTGTTTATCAAACTTGTTTTTGTTTTGCAAATAATTATTATATTTGGGAAACGATATCATGGGACTGGTACTCTTCTTGGGTCCTTTGAGATTCTTCCCGGCGAAGTAATTGTTGGACTGTAATGGCGAGTGAAGGAAAGTAGATGTGTCGGGCAATACTACACGTTCTGTTGTATACTCATTATGATTGTTTGTTTGTTTCATAAATAAATGTGCTGGCTCAAATCCAAATATCGACTCAGTTGTTACAATATCTACCCCCAGGACTAAAAAGTATTAAAATATATTATTAAATCAATTGAGATATTGATTATAAAAATTATTTATGAATGTACCTTTGAAGCTTATTTCTATATCTAAGAATGATTGTTCTACTTACTAACGTTATCGGTGACTATTTCGAAAGGGTTAGTGAATGTATCATGTTGACTTTCTCCTAACACGGTGATGTAACTATCGAAAGTTCCCATCAACCCATCTACTGAGTGTCCGGTAAGTTCCTGTATTCTTCTCCACTCCTCACTGTATTGCGGAAGTAGTATCTTGTCTGCAGACTTAATCATATTCTGCGGAAATAATTTATTAATTATAATTTTGTCATGAACATGACACGTGTTGCACGATATATTTTCATAGGTAAGTCGTTCAAACCTTGATGTAATCTTTGTCTTGGCTATGTGTGAGGTTCAGCCCAGCTTGTTTGACCTCATACTCAATAAGTGCCATCAAAATTCCCTCCGTTACCAAGATGTCTGCCCCGTAAAGATTTGTAGTATCACGAGTGGCTATCATGAGGTCATTGGCCAATTTTACTCCAACAAATGTGTTGATTTCAAGTTCGTTCATTTCTATTTGGCTAAGCTGAAAAATTCAAAGATAATTTTGTAAAATTGTTGAACAGAAATATTGATTTTCAACGTGATTATATTATGTGTGCCTACAAATATAATTATCTGCAGGCAAAAGAGATGTGCATCTTATTGGGATTATTGCTTATATTCGTCAAAGAATGGTTATCTCTTTAATTTTGAAGTAAAACGTATAATTTTTAATAAGTTTATTTACAGGAATATGTATATGTTACAGTGAATCTGATTTTCTAGTGAGTCCATCATTCACTGGCATTTTAGAAAAAGTATATTCAAGGTCATTCTTATCATATTCAAAGAGTTTTTCACCAATAGAAATGAATACAATATTTTAACTTGCACTTACTAGTGAATTTATTGGTTTCCGAACTGTCAAAAATTAAATTTGACAAGTCTGAAATCCGTTTCCGTAAAAATCTATGCTTTTAAACGAACTTTTATTTATCCAAATTGAAACAACCGGGCCTTGAATAACAATTTAATAAGTCATTGCGTGAACAAGGTTCTTACTGCATTATTAATTTCTTCTGTGCAAATCAACATTATGTAGGTAACGGATATTATTAAAATAGTCATTTTGAAGTGTTGAAAGTTTCGTCTGCACCAATTCTTCATTATATGATTTTATAACAAGATTCTAATGGCACATGGACCTCGTTTTTCAAAATTTATTTTGCGTTTTGTGTCTCATTCTACACTAGTCTAGTCCAAAGTCATCACAAAGCGACAGTATTTCTAATTTTTATCCTTTGAGCGATAGCATATTCTCTATTCTGTGGCGATAGTTCTGTTTCTCGAACTGTCACACTTCTGGACTGGTCTTTGATATTCAATGATTAGTTTAGGTAGGTAACTAAAACGTAATATATTTTTAAAATTTTAATCGCGAACACTTACGAAATTCTGATCATCTTATAATTCAAAAGACAGTCGATTAAACTCATAAAAAGATTGGGTACTTGTATTTTTAGGTTATAATTTTTGTCATTATCGAATAAATAAACTAAGAATAAATTCAGTTAAGCGTCGTAATGTACATTTTCAAGCATATATTTTCTTTTTAGGGACAAAGTAGAGAGCCACGTTGTTACAAATGAAACACATAGCAGAGTTCATGTTGTGTCTAATTATACTAAGTGATAAGTTATTAAAATTAGTATATAGTCGTAGATCAGTAATAGAGTGTAAGAAAAGTGATGCCGTGCAGTGGAGGGATAAGGATGCCGAGTGGAGCCGTATAGAGGCAGAATTCAACAGCAGTTCTGAGGGCTCTACATTCCGCACCAGGAAAAACCTCCGCCAAAAGTATGATGCCATCAAGCGGGCCGTGCGGAAGCGATCCACAGACATCCGTAGGGATCAGATGGCAACTGGTGGAGGGCCCAGTACAGTGGCTCCCCTGGATCAAATGGAGGCAATGGTAATGGAGATGATCTCCCTGAGCGCTGAGGGCGAGGAGGCAGCGTTCGACAGTGATGCTGCACCATTATGTAATATATATTTTACTAACTGAAACCTAAGATTATTATTATACATTAATTAATTAAACTTTATCATTATTAATTTCATAATCATTACTATATATTATAATTATTTCAGATTCTTCAACCTACGTGGAGGACTCGAATTTTATATGTACGGAAGAGGATGAGCATGAGCACGTCAGCCTGCCGTCCGAACCACGGACTGCTCCATGTGAACTGCCATCCGCATCACCGCTAGTAGACCACTACCTACCATCACCACCACCAACCATCCGGCAACTTCATCGGCACCACTTCTTCCATCAGGGACAGATGGAACTACTAAACCAGGTTCTCTGTCTACACCGCAGCAGTGGGATACCTGGAGTGTCCCGCAGCTACGCACACCCAAGCACCCAGCTTTGAGAAAAGGAGGGCGCATTATAGATGCGAGGAAAGAATTAATTATAATTCAAAAGAAAATTCTAGAGGAGGAATGCAGATACAAGATGCAGGAGCGTGTGCGAGAAAAGAAAGAGAGAGATTGAGAATCTGCTGCAAGGGAAATTGAGCGTGTGCAAGAAAAGGAAGAGAGATCGAGAATCTGCCGCAAGGGAAATAGAACGTTCGCCGAAAAGAAAAATATTGGAAGAAAAATTGGAAGCGAACAGAAAATATTATAATGAGAGGTTAAATTCTTTAAAAATAAAGAAAATTGATTAATAAGGAATCATTTTTAATTTTTATATGACCAAGAAAAGAAATAAAAACACATTGATTTTATTTGTTGTTTATTTTTTATTATTCCCATTAAAATAAAATTTATATCTAGATTATATGACCTTATACACTATCAGGCAATGATATAATAAACTGTAGATACGTTACAAGTGTGAAATCTTGGCAACTCAAAAGTAAGGTAATTGCATTAATATATTGTAAGAATGAGTATGTTATTTTAGTCACTGTGACTTCAAATTACCTGATTTTTACTTGATTATGTGATTTGTTGTCTCTTTCAATGCAATATTTGCTCCATATGAAAGCCGGCTAGTATGGGAATAACGTGTCTATATTATAATACGTCAATGCTATCAGGTGTATTAGTGTCAATTCAATTTATTTAATAATATGTACATTACAAACTCAGTGTTCAAGGCATATATATTATGGAAGTATATATATCTGGTCAAAGGTGTGGGAGAATCCCGCTTCGGAAAACCTCCTCAGACACATGGAATATATCAATACCCAAAGCGATTTTGTTCAGCATAGCTGTGGCTCCTCCAACAGGCATAACCATTGGCAGGTTGGTCCTGTATATTGGAATGTGAAACAATCTACGCTAACGATGTCTAATGTAATTATCAGGAACATACAAACCAATGCCCTGCATAATTTCAGGATTATCGATCATACCGCGCAACAATCGACGCTAGTGAAGGATGTAACCGATGCAAAAGAATCATCTGGGCAACGATGATCCTAGAAGAAAGAAACCTTATTTTGGAATATTTCACTCCTCTCTTTCTAGATTATATGACCTTATACACTATCAGGTGTATTGGTGTCATATGAGACTCTTGCCTACCACACGCACAAGTATCACCACACTTTTGCATGCGCATGCCGGTTGCACCGTGTACAAAACACCAACTACACGCACGGTATCAGCGTACAAACGTGCGTGTAGTTGGTGTTTTGTACACGGTGCCCCGTTTACAAACCGGCATGCGCATGCAAAAGTGTGGTGATACTTGTGAGTGTGGTAGGCCCATTAATATAATAATAATATATTAATCTAATTGATATTTACATTATTATTATAATTATTCAAGAGAGGAGTGAAATATTCTAAAATAAGGTTTCTTCTAGAATCATCATTGCCCGGATGATTATTTTGCAATTCGTTAACAATTTCAAACGCTTCATCTCTTTTATATGCAAAGTGTTCATCATTCACCATTATAGCCATATTGTGTAGCACTGCGCAAGACACTATGACTGGCTTAACGCGTGCACTGGACAATGTGATGCGCCTTCGTAGCACAGGGAACCTACTTTTTAGTACACCAAAACATCTTTCAATTGCATTTCTACTACGTATTTGTGCCTCATTATAAAGGTTCTCAGCTGGAGTGTTAACTTGGGCTAACGGAGTAAACAGATATGTTTGGCTCTGGTAACCACGGTCACCTAACAATATACAGTTTGTAAACTGTCCAACCTCAAACTTTGCTTTTATGACAGAATTGTTAAATATGGTTTGGTCGTGACTGGAACCTGGCCAGCGGGCACCGATATCCCTGATGATGAGGCGGGCGTCACAGATTGCCTGGACATTCATGGAGTAAACACCTTTTCTATTGCGGTAAACCTCAGCATCCTCTGCACCTGAAATAGAAATAGATACCTACATTAATATATTTTATGTAACTTGCAATCACTTTTTTTCTCTACCTATCTGTTGTAAAAGACCTATAGGGCGTTAAATAATAAATAAATAAATAAAAATATTGCTTTTCCTTGAAGGTATCAATGAATAGGATAATCGTTTATATTTGCATACTAACTTGGAGTCATGGGAACGTGTGTGCAGTCTATAGCTCCAATGACCCTTGGGAAGCGAGCCAAATTATAGAAACCTTGCTTTAATGGACCAAGATCCCGGGGCCAACCAATAAAACTTGGAGCTAGCGAAGCTATGGCTTCACTAACTTCTTTGATAAACCGGCATGCTGAAGATCTACTGACGCCGCTGAAATCACCCGCAGATATGAGATAGGAGCCAGTAGCATAATATCTCAAAGTCAAAAGCACTTTGTTCATCGTTGATACGGCTTTATTGCTGTAAAACAAAATACATAACATTTTATTTTCACAATCTACTCACATGTATAGATCATTACACTATGGAAGCCGTTGACACATTATTATCGATATATTTGCAAGAATTTACGTACCGTGTAGTGATTTTATCTTTGATCAAATTGTGAATGCGTTTGACGGCTAACTTGGTCAACCGAAATCTTGACCGAAAATCAACATCATCCAGATTCTCCATGTAGTTGACTCTGTGTCGGAATCTTCGCTGTCTTCGTAATATTCCCACTGCCTCTGCAATCTCTTCATCTACATCTTGGATCAGCTCCATATTTAGTTTTAATCTTTTGAAGAACGTGAGACGAACTGCGATCTCAACTGTCTGTCAAAATTCAAATGAAATGCAAGTCGCCTAGGTTAAGTTGTCGTGTCGGAATAATGTTTCTTGGTGCTCGCGATAATAAATTTTAATTGTAGTATTTTGATTAGATACCAATCCAACTTAAAATAAAATCTTAGGTTATAGCCGTATTATTTCGATTACAAATAGTTTTCAAAACAATAAAGTGGCAGCTGAATTGCCAGAACAAGTGCAAGCGCGACGGCCATTTTTAAATGTAGGATTAACCAGGATAAACGGAGCTATTTCCTCTGATTAGCGTTAACCGCGTTAACCACGATTTAAATGTGATTTACAATTTTTTTGCGATAATCAGAGGTGGTGAAATCGATTTTTAAACTTAAATGCGATTTAGTTGGATGTATCAGCTAATCAGGATTTACAAGGAGATGGTGAAATACCCCCTCAAGCTTACAATAATATATTGGCAATCATACGAAAGGTGGAAAGAAATGCTACCATTGATTCTATCAAGAAAATAAATAATTCTTTAAGGGCTGGAATTGTGGAAATCTTCCTTCCTTCACGTAACTCTCTTACTAAATTTACATGTGATAAACGCTCTCTTTTCGTAAGCCAGTACTTCATCCGCACTCGCCGTTTTTAAAATGTGATAATATGATATAATTCCTAAATAACACAAGGCTTCATCTCTCGACGACATCGCGATACGGTGTGAGCAAGCTTCACGTCTGTCACCGACGTCGAGCCGAGTAAGTTTGCGAACTTAAAAACCGCGCACTTTATGTTGTACGTCTACCACCCGTGCTTACACGTGCTTTACACGTGCGCAAACAAGAAACGCAAACGACATTAGACACATTTTTGATAAAAAGATAGAAAATTGGAAATGCGGAAGAATCTGAATGAATTCAAACGTAAATGATGACATAGAATCTCTTTGATTTTTGTATTTTTCGCATCGAGTGTTTGTTACTTGACGCACTTTTAAAGGTTCATTTAAAATTAATAATACCGGGTGTATGTTTATTTGTGTTTCTATATTTGTAAGAAATAAACTTTTGTTGTATTGTTATAAAAAAAACATATTTAATAAACTTAATTGACAAAATACATATTCATTAATAAAAATTTTCCCTTAACCCCCCAATATTTACATGGTGACATAACCTCGTTTTGTTCCGGCAGTCGTCAGATATCATAAAAAACCCGAGTGCGCGATCTTTCAGCCGACACCTTACTTCGCGATTTCCTATTTTAATTTAGGAGTTAAAATAGGACCGCAAAATGAATAAAAATCGCCTAGTGTAGTGCCGCCTTTATACTTTCTACGCTTTAAGAATTACGTGTACAAATCGATGGTTTCACCGATATATTGTCTATGCTTTGAGTAACGTATTTTCACGGATTATGTGTAGTGAATCTGAGCATTCGTTGATTTAGATGTTTTCACTGCCCCCACTCTGCCCGACCGGGAAAAGCACATTTTTACTAGTGAAAGTATAGTCTCGCTAAAAATGCAAATTCGCTGTAACATATACATATTATTAAATCAATATATAATTTCTCCCACCTGTTTCCTGAGTGGAAGGAATTTAGGACTGGTGCAGTTGAACATGTCAGGATCCCTCCAGGGCGGGCGTACGTCTGCGGGGCCACAAGCCCGTGAGGCTCGCCCCCCTGCACCGCCACCGCATGCCACGGTCGGCACCTCTCCAAACTTGCTGCGTGGCCACCATACGCCACCCGCCATTGATCGGGGACAACCATCATAGACCACTAAAGAAATATATGCGAACTTTATTTTTTATTCTTATATTGACTAATGATGTATGTATGTATTGCTTTAAAGGTGCTGACTTAATTAAATAACAATAAATTTAATTTAATTTAAAAATAGGAAGATGTACTCTCGGAAGATGGACTTTTGCTGTGTATATAACATGTGCACAGCATGAAAGTAATGTTTTTTGAAAATCAGTGATGGAATTCACCTTGGCATCCATCGGAAGTGACCTCGGCATAAGGATTGGAACAGGTGTCACAGGCACGGCCGATGACACCTGGCCGACAGGAGCACAAGCCGCTGAAGGGGTCACAGTCGGCCCCCAGGGATCCTACGCTGTAACAGTTGCAAGCCAGGCACTTGCTGCTGTTTTCTGGCTGGTAATGGTGCTCCTAGAAATCATTCAACCAAGATATGCAAATAAATAATGTGGCACTGAAATATAAAGTAGATTGTTAGTCATAAACTTAGATAAAGACCTATCAGAAACAAAATTATAATAAAATATTTTGCAGTAGTGCGCAAAAATGCCATCAGGCTCGGTATGCCAGACCACACTAAGTAAGTTGTAATTAATTTTGGATTCAAATCTTTCACTATTCAAGGACATAGAGATCAGATCTTCGTGTCAGTCTTACCCGGCAATAGCACTGTCCGGTGGTTTTATTGCAATCAGGATGGTATCCATCGTCAATCTGGCACAGGCAGGGACCACACTCGCCCGCTCCCCACCAGCCAGAGGGGCAGGGCTTGCTGTGCTGGATATCGCAATACTCCCCTGAATAAATTAGTATAAAATTAAAATCCTTACGCACACACACACACACAATTTACAGGGTTTAAAAGGATATAATACTCTCGATTATTCGGGGCAGTAGGCAAAAATATGATCCAAATAATTGCGCAAAAAAAAATCAAAAAATAATTACAAACATTACAATTTACAAATAACTCCAAATTCGAAAAAATATATATACAGGGTAATTTGTAAAACATTAATAACCTCGCAGGACTATAATCCTGCATTGATTATGAGTCGAAAACGTTCAAGCTATTATGACCTAATATAAATAGTTCAGGAGATATGCGACATCAAAGTTGCATTTTTTTTCAATATTTCTGACTTATTTTTTGTAAAACGTTGGACTATCATTACAGTAACTTATATCAAATATGAAAAATTCATTCCCTTTAATACAAGTCAAATAAAAAAATAAAAACCTTCGAATTCCAATTGGAAAACATTCCAATTGGAATTTTTTGGGGTTTTTATCATTTTATTTAACTTGTATTGAAACGAATGAATTTTTCGTAATGGATATGAGTTACTGCAATGATAGTCCAACGTTTTACAAAAAATAAGCCAGAAATATTGAAAAAAAAAATGCAAACTTTGATGTCGCATATCTCTGTAACTATTGATAATAAGGTCATAATAGCTTGAACATTTTCGACTCATAATCAAGGCAGGAATATAGTCCTGCGAGATTATTAATGTTTTACAAATAACCCTGTATATAATCACAAGCCACGAAAATACTATATTGAGCACACAAAATTAGATAATATAGATAAAATTTGTTATAAGAAATATGAAAACCATAATTATACTTTGTCATGTTGATAAGCAAAAATATCATTTCTAATGCTTACATAGATAGTCTCGCACCCGATTAAGAAATTCATATATCGACGCTCCCTGCGTAATCTAAGACATCTACTAAAAAGCAATTTTACAGGATAGCTGCATGAAGTTCAGCTTTACATACAAAATGAGCTTTTCTTCATTTCTATTTTGACCTGATTTGTATTTGGAACACTTTTATGGAAACTGACTATAAATTTTGATAGTGATGATAGCTTATACATTTCTAAAGTAATAATTATTTATAAAAAAATATTGGTACTTTTTCATTAACTCATATATAATAAGAATCCCAAATTATTAATATAAATCATTTAATGCATTAATGTAATTTAAGTTAACATGTACTTATGAATTAAATGTACAAACAATATAAGTTCACAGAACAGAGATTAAAGTTACCGACCTGAATACACGCTTTCATCAATGCAATTACACTTGTAGCCCTTATAGGAGGCCTTATCCAATACGCATTCTCCATTCTCGCCGCACGGTCTCACATGACACACCGGCTGGCAGTCGGCCCCCACTGTGCCCCCTTCACACGCACACTCCGTTGTGTCCCACCGAGCCCGGCACTGGCTCTGGAATTAAATAGCTCATATTATATTTGTAAATCAATTCATATTACGCATATATTAAAGACATAAAATAAAATTACCTGTGTGGGACAAGCGGACAGCAAACAATCTGCTCTAGAGTGACATCCGTCTCTTACATTTTCTCGTACTGTCGGACGGCTAAGCATGGATTGTGGCGTTCCCACTCTCACATCCTGAAAAATCACACATTGAATGCGAAATCGAGACATTTGATAAAAAATAATAATTGAAATGTTCCGAAAATTAATAACTTTTACCTGAATGCATCCTTCAAAGTATCCGTAGTCTGCAGACAGTAAAGTGCCCGAGTTCAGTGAATCTGCTCCGCCAATAAGAATTTTTCCAACGTACAGTCCCTGGATCTTATTGGCTGACATGGGTAAAAGTGTTAGTCTGGAACCATAATCCAACGCCACGGAAATGTCCGATCCCAGCCACTTTATCTCCACTCTGTGCCATTCTCCGTCCGAAAGACTTGTGCCCGGGAGGAACATTGTTTCACTATTGTAAGTGTAGTGGAGCAGGCCAGATTTTAACTGAAGAGGAATAAATAAATGTAACTGCAATTATGTTGATCCTCGATCATAGTACAAATTTAAAATAACTATAAAAAATTACGCTTACGCTGATGACGGCCGAACTGTTCTGGCCCACCTGTATGGACATTATGAAGGTGTCAGTCTGTCTGGTTCTTATTGACAGAGCATTCAGCCACGGTAGCTGAATGGGACGCAGCAGGGGGTTGAATGAAAGCACCCCGTCTCCGCTGAACCTCCATGGTGGATTGATAGCTGAAACATTAATAGGAAATATTTATTCATAATGAATAAGTTCGCAAATTACGAGTACTGTAGCTCGTAATTGAAGGGTATAAAAACAAAGGCAGCAATATCCCACTGAGATGTTTCTAACTGAAAAATACAAAAACCTGTTACTACTCAAGGAAATTTCTTTGGAAGTTATAAAACCTACATCTTATTGGAAATAAGTTTTTAAAAATAATTGCCACCTCAGTTTTCCTTGTATATGCATACACATTAGTGATGCAACGAATACTACTTTCAAGAATACAAATATCAAGTCTACTATTCGGCGAATACGAATACGAATAATTAAACAAGGTAATAAATAATACACCACTGTTCTTTTTTTACTAAGAAATTTAACAATTAAAATTTACCACTGGCAAATTTTTGTTCAAAAAGCAAAACATTTATTTTATCCATTTGTACATTCCCAGCGGTCGAAAATAAATATCACTTTTTTCACGCTTAAGAGAGGTCCTGTTATTAGATTTCATTTGAAATTATTTTATAAGAATTAACACACAACGGAAATAAAATGGAATGAACAATACGTATTACAAAACAAAAACTACATAAAATGAGCACCTAACCCAACGAAGGAAGTCATGTTACGCTGTGAAACAAGTATCAATGGACAACTTGAGAACTCAGCCAAACCATAATTTGCATTATAAATAGTTTGTTTTTAATATTCGTGATGATATTCGGCGAATACAAATATTTGTATTCATATTCGTTTTCATTGCATCACTAATACATATAAAAATAAATATTTAACTTTTAAATATGGATTTTGCTACTTTTGCCATTTACCTAATTAGATATTGCTGTCTTTGCTATCACGTTTCAGTCTAAACTCGACATCAACTCTCTCTCTAGTATGAAATGGCTATTTTTTCACGTAACACATCCTCAGGGGTTGATTGGTTGAAGTGGATATTGCTGTCTTTGCATTTAATAGTGATTTGGAAGGAACAGAGCTATGTTTCTTATAAAATCTCTAAATTAGTACAGTAAAACCTCGTTAATTCGAAATTCAAGGGACCAAAAAAAAATTTCAAATTATGCGGAACCCCGTTAACGTAAAATTCATGAAAAAAGTCAATAATTTAGTGAAAAAAGTCCATATTTTTCAAGAAATCATTTCAAAAACGCAATATTTATTATGCTAATACGAAGACTGCAACATTTTTATTACTAAAGTACCCTATATTGATGTATTTGTTGTTCCCACTTGCGAAAAAAATCGAAATATTTTTTTTCAATTTTGTCAAATTTCAAATAAAAAATCGAATTTTGTGAACCAATATGTATTGATTTATGGCACAAGGGGATAAAAAATATTTCGAAAAAATAAAAATCGCCAAAAATCGTAAAACTAATGAAAAAACACATTAATTTTGTGAAAAACATTGTATTTTTCCATATTTCAAGAAATCATTGCGAAAAGGCAATATTTTATTCAAAGACCGCAACATTCCTTTTACTAAAGTATCCGATATTGACATATTAGTTGTTTTCACTTGCGAAAAAATTGAAATATTTTTTCAATTTTGTCAAATTTAAAAAAAAATCGAATTATGTGAACTAAAATGTATTGATTTGTAGTGCAAGGGGCTAAAAAATTATTTCGCATTAAGAATTATCGAGGTTTTCGACTTATTGGGGCTAATCTACTATGAAATTCACATTTTAAGACTTGTGGGTTTTAAAAATTTTGAATTATGGACAATTTCGAATTATCGTAGTTCGAATTAACGGGGTTTTACTGTAATCCTCGGTGACTGCATTCAAAACATTTTTTTTACTTTTTTGGATATAGCTGCCTTTGTTTTTATACCCCTCGATTATAATAATAATGATAATTACATTCACTGCATTCCTTGCCGGTGTATCCCTCGGTGCACTCGCAGAAGTATGTGTCCCAGATATCCCGACACTCTGCTCCATTATGGCATGGGTTGGAGCCACAGTGGGACCTCTTCTCGGGACATCCTATAACGGTGCCATTATCAGCTACAAAACTGGAAAGTAAACGGACACATGGGTTACATATTCTGTCAGTATGCAATAAAAAATAAATGTTAGTATGAATATTGTGCGATGTACCTATTCAAATCAATAAATTTGTAGTCAATATGAAGATCTGATATACATCCTACAAAATCCTTGGATTTGACTTGAAAACTGGAAGGAATACTCGGAAGGCCACCTAGCTGTAATGGTCCGGTAAGGTCTAAAAATCTGAAAAGTACAAGATTTAGAATAAAACAGATATATTTTCATCAAAACTTTATATCAAAACAATATGTGTACTTCATTTTTTTCATTCCTCACCTGTGACATGTTTCAGTTAAGAGAGCACATCGCTCAGGCAGTTTGTGCGTGGTTTGGTTAGCGCAGGCCCATCGCGCGCCCAACTTGGAAGCGCCGGCCAAGGAAACCGCCGTATCACAATCGTCCACAGAAATGGTGGCCGTCTGAAACAAATATTATACAATGATTATAATGTACTTGGAAAATATGTGTACTGACATGTTTGTTGTCTAGGGTTTTTTTTAATGTGAAATGCAATCATTTTTGGTCTTGCTTGCTAATAAGAATTAATTTAAGATCGAGGCCTGAATTCAAAGTCCATTATTAGATGATTTAAAGGTTAAGGTACGCCTTAAAAATGTTATTTTGTGCTGAAAATTACCTTTAAAGTGTACCTTAACGTTTTATCATCTAACTATTGACATTGAACTTGGGCCCTAGTGTTTAAACATTTGTCTAAATTCCACAGTTCGAGCCTCGTTTCGGACCAGCAAGTTAGTCCTATTTTTCATAGCACAGACGTTGAGCTTAGTTTTAAAATAATAATATTGATGTAATCCGTGTGCAAATCTCCTTAAAAAATCTAAAAGTAGAAAAACAACAATGTTAGAGAGTAATAACCGAAGAGTGTACTTGCCCTGTTGATGTAATGTATCTCTACTGTGTGCCAGTCCCCACGAGTCACACCTCCGGGTACAGTGGCTGTGACGCTGCTCACGCGGCCCCCCAAACTGAAGGAGAACTGGAGCCCCCCACCCACAATCTCCAGAGATACAAAGTCGTGCCGCTCATTGAAGCGCCCGTTGTATAGCAGCAGGCCATTCTGATTCTGGGTGGCAAATCTGGATAAAGGCAAACAATTTCATTTTATTAAATTTATTAAAATAAAATACATTATAAATAAAATATTCAAATGAGAGACAGTGATATGGGCCTATCAGCTTAAGCTGCCTGCCCATTATAATAACATAATAATAACAATTATGAAAACATGGTCCTAATCTTTTTTTTATTTGTATTAAAATAAAGATTTTGCTTTTGCATTCATTATAATTATGTATTTATTTATATTTCTTTCTTAGTTAATAATACAATTTATCATTAACTAATATTAACCATGCATATAATGGCAAGGGCAGCAGCAAAACTGTTACTGTAAATAGAACAAATGAAATAGTGGTCACATCCTGCAATATCTAGTCTGTTTACATATAAATACAAGTTTACTTTCGCTCAAAGAGAATCTTTTACTCATTTTAAATATTCATAAGGACATGTGTCCTTAAATACATAATAAACTTTTTTATAAAAAGAATTCTTATGTATACTCATGTATGGCGCCCACAGTAAAAGTTATACTTAAACATTTAAATAAAAAAACACATTTATATATTAATGACGCCCAAAGTATCAAGTTGTAAAAATCTACACTGATCATTGTTGATTATTTTATTGAGTTTTACGAAAAGAATTAAAACTCATAATTACAGAAGTGTAACTACAAATATTTAAAATAATTGGAGCAAACAAAATGTTTCTTAAAAAACAATCGAAACATTCGTGAACAGAATCCGACAGCTAACAAAAATTCAATATGGCGTTGTTAGTTCTGGTATTGTATTTCCGCAACATGTTCATCTACATGCTGCGCCAAAAGAAGTATTACTTAAAAATATTATTTCAACTTCGTAAAAACTAAGGTTCAAAAAAATTTTCAACAAATGTCTTCCCTTTTTTTATATATAGGAGTTACTAAATATTAGCTACAAAGTAAAATCTATTTCATTTAAGCAGAATTTTTTCCTAAGTAATTATGTATTTGTATTTTCAATGTATTTTTTATAAGACTTCATGCAAACTCCTTGGTAAGGCAACATAATAAAAGAATTTTACCTTCCATTAAAATTCCTATTTTGTTTCCCTCGACGCCTGGAATCCATTATGAGAGAACAGCCTGCTGTTTCGGCACTTATTCACGCGTTCCTACCCCCCTCTGATTCCCTGTTTGCGACAATTTACTCCCGCTGGTATCCCTGTTTCCGGTTGCGTCGCGCAACGGTTTTTCTTTCATATGACTCATAATGCACCAGGTAGGGATTACCTGGATTCCAGGCGTCGAGGGAAACAAAATAGGAATTTTAATGGAAGGTAAAATTCTTTTATTTTGTGTTCCGTCTCGACGCCTGGAATCCATTATGAGAGATCTGTTTGTTATCACCTGGTGACCTAGTGGTTCGACGTTATATGTGACTGCCTATATTGGCGTAAAGAGAGGCGCTAATGAGCTCTGGGGGCATTGTTGCTTGGGCTTATCTACTATCTCTCTTTGGTAGAATTTTCGGAAGGTGATTTCACTCTGCCAGTTTCCCCTTGACAAGATCTCCTCTATCGGGTAGTTTTCCAGCCAATTCAACGAAGCCACAGCAGAACGAACACTTCCTGGCGTTGCTTCCACTCCAGCCTCTCTTAGGATTGACTTGATCCAACCACCTATCATTGTCCGTGAAGCTGGCTTTACTTCACCTGCTGTCGTCACAAATAGTTCTTTCATGTCCGGCTTTCGTCTCGGCTGTGAGAGTGAGACCAGCTTTCGGATCCAAAACAAGGGGTTGATGTTCCTTTCATCCGATGCGCTCAACCTCCATCCCGATTGTTTGTGTCTTGCCGTGTCAGTCTTCGCTCCAAAGGCTGGCCATAGCGTGATGGAGTCTCCTTTGTCGATCAATCGGTCCGGGGTGACTCTGAGAAGTGTCAGATCTTGGACTCTTCGCCCAGATGCCATGATGAGTAGTATGGCCGTCCTCCTTGACACGTCATACAGGCTGTTCCTTGGCGGGTTTTCACGTAGCCACTCCACCACTACTCGGGGGTTCCAGATCGGGGGTCTCTCAGTGCATCCACCAGAAACCGAGATGGCTTTAAGGACGTGCCTGACGAGGAAGTTCGAGCTAATCTTATCTGCATCAAGAGCTGGGCCACAGAAGGATACGATTGCCGATTTGTGGACCAATATTGTTCGAGGGGCTAGCCCTTCGTGGATGAACGGGTTGGCCAGATATCTTGCCACTGTTGCAGGGGGAGGGTTATGAGGTTGGACAGAATGCGTGGTACACCATCGCTGCCACCTATCCCAGGCCGGCTTGTAGGTGTTCAGCGTTGAGCCTCTCCAGCCAGATCTGAACAGCTGCTGGTCCTCCTGGCTCCAATCCGCTATAGCCTGTTCCTACCCACTGCTATTCTCCAAACTTCCAGTTGGAGGTCCGACACCCTCGGTGGGGGAAACCCTGTCGACGTATCGATCAGGACGCTCTTCAGATCTCTTACGCTTATTGGCCCTCCCTTTGCTCGTTGTTTGAGATCGGCCCTCCAGAATGTCTTCTCCCATCTTGGCACAACTAGGAGAAAGGTGCCTCTTGCCAGGTTCAAGTGCGCCAGTACTCTTGGGACGAGATTCTGCGGCGGAAATACCCAGGCCAGCTCGTAATCCCAATGCTGACTGAATGCGTTGAGATAGGAGGCCGAGCAATCGGTTGAGTCTAGCGACACGTAGTTTGGCACCACATGGGCGGTGGCCGATGCGAAGAGGTCGATCTGAGGACGTCCCCATATTCGGAATATTTCCTCTGTCGCTGTTTCCAGGAGGTGCCATTCCGGGAGTGGTGTCCCCCGAGAGAGTCGGTCCGCAATCCCGTTGTATCTCCCTGGAATGTACTGCGCTGTCAGAGATATTTCCTGCTGGTCGATAAACTCTAGGAGGTCTCGAGTTATCTTCAGAAGGCCCACTGATCTTGTCCCCCCTCCTTGTTGATGTAAGTCACTACTGTCTTGTTGTCTGTCTGCAGTAGGGTCTTCGTTCCTCTTAGCAGGTAAGCGTGATCCCTGATCACTGCGTAAACAGCGAAGGCTTCTTTCTGGTTGGAATGCCACCGCATCTGCTCTGGTGACCACTGGCCTGATATCGTCTTGTCGTCCACCTGGCCGCCCCAACCTGCGTCCGCTGCGTCTGTAGTCAGGAAGTGGGAGAAGGGGGCCTCGTGTATTGGGCAGGACTCCCCTACGGCCTCCAACCACCACTCTAGGTCTTGCCGAACCGCGGCAGGAAGCTCCACTTGTCTGGATGGCTCGTGCCTCTGCAGCTGGCGGCTGAATCTCTGCAGTCTTCGGCAATGCAAACGACCCCGAGGGGTGGCGAAGTTTGCGAAGTTGAGTCTCCCCAAGAGGCCTAGAACCTGCTTGGGGGAGCAACTGCCGGCCTCGATCGGGCGGCTCAGTACTTGGCGAAGGCCAGAGCACTTGCGGTCCGAGAGGGATTTCTGGTTGGCTTCCCAAGAGGCCTAGAACCTGCGTGGGGGAGCAACTGCCGGCCTCGATCGGGCGGCGCAGTACTTGGCGAAGGCCAGAGCACTTGCGGTCCGAGAGGGATTTCTGGTTGGCTTCGGTGTCCCAAGTTATGCCCAGAAACTCCAGCTTTTGGGTAGGTATAAGGACACACTTGTCGCGGTTGATGCACCAACCCAGATGCTGGAACAGATTGACCGTCTCTACTGCCTGGGTCGCTAGCAGGTCCCTTGACTGATTGGCCAGAAGGAAGTCGTCCAGGTAGACTACGGTCCTTATTCCTCTCTTCCGCAAGAGTCCCGCTAGCCAGTTTGACAGCGTTGCGAACACTCTCGGGGCTGATGACAGGCCAAAGGGCAGGCAGGTCATCTGGAGAATTTCCCCTTGGTAGTACAGTCTCAGGAACTTTCGGTGCGATTCCGCTATTGGTAGGTGAAAGTATGCCTGGGTTAGGTCGATTTTCACCAACCAATCTTTGGGCTGGAGGAAGTCTGGGACCCGAAGGTGGTTGAACAGCTTGAAGGGTTTCGCCTCCACAAAGGCATTCAACGCCTTCAGGTTGAATATCGGCCTTAGGGAGTTGTCCGACTTCGGAGTTAGAAACAGAATTGAGATGAAGCTCGGAGAATGATCTGCTCTTTCCAGCACGCCTGACATCTTCAGGGCCTGAATGTGACTCGACATGTCTCGAGACTCCTTCGTGCTGAAGCTGCTCAACAGCTGCCTGGTGGGGAAGACTAACGGAGGTTTGGCCACAAAGGGGATTCTCGCGCCCTTGAGGATTCTCAGCACTATAGGTGGTGCACCGAACTCCTTCCACTTGCTTTGGAACCTCCTCAAGCGTCCTCCCCAGAACTGGTTGTTCAGCCTCGCGTCATCTTCTACCTCTACGGCTACGGTCACCAGCGGGTTTTCGGCCGTGGTCTGCCTTCCGGATAGGTCTCCTGTTCGGGTTCCCTGGGCCTCGCTCCCTGTTCCTCGGCTCCCGCAGAAAGGGCTTACGGGACTGGAGGTATCCCTGGTTCGGAGCTCGACGAGAAGTTGACGGCTGGGGCTGAGATGTTGACGGTTGGGCCAGGTTTCGGGTTGCGGGCGAGACCATCACCTTCTCCTGGCCCCCGTTCTTTAGGATATACGCCGATAGCTCTTCCCTATTGAACAAGTATCCCGAGCTTGGAGGGATTTTGGCCGCACCTTCTCGCACGAAAGGGTCTTTGAAGCCCTCCAATATGGCCTTTCGCCGGTTCAGTATACACTCTGCCCGTCTGCCGCACACAATCTGCAGGATGTCGTCCGAAACCTTATTGTACGGAGCATCGCTGGTGAACATCGACTGAATCCGCTCGAAGAGATCCAATTCACCAGCAATTGCATCCCGTATCTCAGGGTCTCCCTCTGGGCGAGCAAGGCGTTTGAAAGCGCGGCGAGCGATCTTTTCAGCAAGCCAGTTGGGTCGGCGCGTTATCGATCCTTCTCAAGTCGTCGTTCACCGACAATTCCACAGATGTGGGAGTCGCCGCGTAGGTTCTCTGCGTTTCCGCATAGCGAACGCCTGACCACTCGTCGGAATCAAAGTGTTGCAACTTCGAGGTCTGTTCGATCCGCTTCGGGTTCGCTCTCGGTACTGGCGGCTCCTTCACGACCGTGCTGAGCTTGCCGAACTCCAGCGTATTCTTCGCCCTTCTGAGGCTCGGCGGCGGCTGAATAACGGACGCATTCGCGTCCTCCACGCTGGGCTCGCTCGCGGCTTCCGGCGTTGGCGGCGTTGTTGATGCGGGAGCCGCGCCGCCTGCTAACAAGGCCTCCGTCAGAGCAGTCACCTGTTTTAGCAGGTGGTCTACACGCGGGTCGTATGCTACGCGGCGTCTCTTTCGACTCGGTTCTTCGAAAGAAGATCCGTCATTCGAGGATACCGGCGAAGGAGCTTGCTCGTCCGCCATCTTGTTAACAAATCGTTTGACGAAATTCACGGGATTTACACTAAAATATCAACGTCCTGTCGCACTATGTTAAAAATTTGTATAGTCTAATGTTTGTTAACTAGGGATCAAAATTAAGGGGGGTAGATTGCAATAGAAACACAATAAAAATCACAACAAAAGTTGGCGTGTCTAAACGCGTCCAAATGGCGCGAAACAGCGACGTCATATGAAAGAAAAACCATTGCGCGACGCAACCGGAAACAGGGATACCAGCGGGAGTAAATTGTCGCAAACAGGGAATCAGAGGGGGGTAGGAACGCGTGAATAAGTGCCGAAACAGCAGGCTGTTCTCTCATAATGGATTCCAGGCGTCGAGACGGAACACAAAATAATGAATTTTATTCCAGTATTATAGAAAACATTTACAAGATTAGTTATATACTTTTTTTATAAGTTTAACCCTTTTTGAGATATAGCGCGGAGAAAATAAGAGAGAAAGACAGTGAACTACTTAGCTTACGGGATAACGCCGTATAAACTGCAAAATTTAAGGCAATAAGGTTATTTATTGCCTATTTCAGTACTGATGGGTTCTAATTGTAAAGTTTTGACTTCACAGTTTTTCGCAGGCCGGCATTGTCAAATAATGCTATAGGGTAGGGGCTTAGTTAATTATTAAGTATTCACAAAGTGTTAAAGAATTTTTCATTTAAACACATTTGGGAAAGCAGCAAAGTACCTTGCAATTGTGGACCTCGAGGGCACTGTTAACTGTTGAAAGCGAAAGAACTGTGTCTGAATATGTACTACAATTTAATATTATCAAACGTCAATCCAACATTTTTTCCATTGACTGCAGGCCAATTTCATTTGCATTGTGACAGTTATATTCCTGTAGCTATTAATTCAATTTGATCAATATTTAGGAAATGGTCGTGGAGTGTAAACCATTCAATAAATTTATTAACACCTGCATTATCCCTCATTAATCGCTTGCGTCAATGTGTTGTCCATAGTTTATACAACATTATATGTACTGTAAACAAATTCATGTTATCCCTTCTCCGCGCTTCATCTCAAAAAGGTTTAAACTTATATAAAAAATACATAGAACTAATTTTGTAAAAAATAATGTTCTATAACTTTTATTGATATATACCATGCATAGGAGAAAAGTTATTAACTTCCAATTTTGGTGATCTTTGACCTTTAAAATCTCGAAAAGCCACTGATATTTTTAGGATTTTGTCATATGCTTATTTATAACATCGAAACAAAAATTCAGCTTTGAAGGAATTTATCCGGCAGGCCTTTTCTCGTCTAATATGGCTAGGCTACAAATTAAAACCAGCTTAATAACATTTCAAGACTTTCAATAATTTTTCTTTAAATCAGATTTTGCGACTCAAAAGTCATTAATATTTATCGTTAATATTTTTATGGTTAATATTTATTGTTTCAATATGGCAACAAATTTCTCTACTTATATTAGAGTATTTAAATTTCTCCACTTAAATATGCATCACCGTTTAATATAACATTTTAACACAAATTGCAACATTCTTATGCAAATTTTTCCCCCCTATAAAATTTAAGCTTTTGAGATTCTATAATTTTTGGATAATAGTAAGTAACAGATTCACAAACAACTAAAGATACAGTCCATAAAACCTTTTATTATTTAAATTTACTTTATTTGCAGGCATTGGATGCAAATGTATCGGCATCACTGAATATCGAGAAGGTGACTGTCTCTGAAGCAGATTTCCGTTGGCAACTCAATGAGGACCAAATGGCTACAGAAAAGCTTTCCGATGGAATCAGAAAGTTTTCGGCAGACTCGCGTAAACTTGAAGTAATGCTTAAAAAAATGATCTAAATCAAGGGCAATTCCAGCAAACATTCCTACATCGACACTTTTTTGTACCCAAAATTATATATTGCATTCCAATTTTTCTACTTTTTTACATGATGCAATTTATACATGGTGTGGTCTTTTTAAACCTTTATTGTAAAGTTTTATATGAAATAAATTGGTTTAAGGATAATTGTATGCTTTCAAACATCCGCTTGCAAGAACTAGTTCCATCCGTACTCCTGACTGGTACTCAGGATGGGTAGTTTCTGCCGACTCCATTTTAAAGCTGGGAGAAGTAAACTAATTAATTTTTTCAAGTATTTTGTATCAATCTCTTGATAATGGTTTATACTGTACACACAAAAAAATTATTAAATAACCCAAACATTAAAATAAATTCTTTAAAATTAACTTTGTGTTGCACACATTTTTTTTACACAGTATGTAAAAAGCCTCTCAACTACTATTTACCTTGCGTGCAGTGAAAACAAGAAGCATGACTTTTATTTAAACATATATTAGGAAAAAAAATCGAAATTAAATATTTATCTGGCAAGAATATTATGAAATATTAAAATCTGAATGTTTTGTTCTCGCTGCACGGCCCTGCTTGCTGGGTGTATATAAATACCTGTTCTATGGTAGGTAGCTTTTTTTTATTCATCATACCGATTACCAATTATCATTTAAAAGTGAGATAGTAAAAGTCATATAATTATTTTACGTACGTAAAAAGCAAAGGAAAAAAAAATTAATAAATTTGTGAAAATATATAAGTAACCATAAGGCACCAGAAACGTATTTAGTAAAAACAAAAAAAAAGTTTAGTAAAAGCAATAAATAAGCATAATTTTGGGAAATAAAAAAAGAATAAAAGAACAATGGAAACACAATAAAAGTAACAAGTTGGAATAATATTTAGAAAGGAGGAAAAATAACAAATAGTACACATATTCAGTTATCATTTGAGTTTTTTCATTCTGAACTCTTGATAGAGGCCACACAAAAAACTGCTGGATTCGTAAGTCTGCATTTGTTCTGTACTAAGGCGTCACAAATCATCCAAGAAACTCTTCCAGCTGATTTCTTCCAATCTTGAAGAACCAATCAATTAGTAAAGTACGGAACTTTAAAGATTTAGCAATTGCTATATCTTGTGAGAGTTCGTTGTAAATTTGCGGTCCTATGAATACTGCAGGTCTTCACCAGTGGAACATTTAATTTAGGTAGTTTTTTCTCTAGTTTTGGATGGGTTGCATACTATGTGGGATAATACATGTACTGTGATTCTTTGTTTTCGTGCGAGTCTTTCAACAGCATTTTTATAAAGAGCTGCCAAATATTTTAATACCTTTAGCTTACAAAATAAAGGCTCGGATTCATATTGGAACTGCTTTTGGAAAATTACTCGTACTATATAGCTTTTTGTATTTCCATCAGCGGGTAATAGCTGCTCCACCCCATTAAGAGAGTATTAAGCCATGTATTCACTAGGGGACAAATTGCCCCTCAATATCACGCGCGGCATAGAGTCTATGTGACGTTATAACGTCGCACACTGTTCCGCGACAACATAGCGCGGCATTCCTACATGCCGTGTCAACGTTGCCATGCGGACGGTACCCGAGTGAGCTCATTGCGACGTTGCGCCGCGCGTCAGTACCACGTGGTATTTACAAGTGAATGCGCATGCGCTGTATCCATCAACATGACATTAGTGTGGGAAAACGAAATTGTTCTCTAACTCATCGAGCTCTACCAAAGCCATACAATGTTGTGGAACACTTCAAACTGTGAATATAAAAATAAAATAAAGAAAAACGACAAGTATCTCAATGTAATTGCAAGTCTAATGTGAGGGCCAACAGCTTTCCGTAATATTTTGTCTTGCTTGGCTATGGAAGGCCCGATCATTTGTAATAAATTTTCAAAATCAGTTGTTGTCATTCGAGTGAAATTGACAAAAGATCCGTCAGACATTCGAAGATCGCATAGGATATCCATCCTTCTTTCTCTTTGCAGTAAATAATTTCGCACCCACCACCTTTTTCTCCTCTTACGTTTCGATAAACTCGTTAGAATAAATAGATGCGCAGCACTAATCATCATAACCTCATCGGGCGTCATTTCCCGACAAGTGATATGTCAGTCCCGGTGTGTACATGTCAAATGGCCGCGTCATTGTCCCCCAAACATGAGCGTAGATGTTGATGCGACATGCTGCGCGGAATGTTGCG
Source organism: Agrypnia vestita (assembly GCA_016648135.1). Classification (NCBI taxonomy): domain Eukaryota; kingdom Metazoa; phylum Arthropoda; class Insecta; order Trichoptera; family Phryganeidae; genus Agrypnia; species Agrypnia vestita. Next base: position 13,873 of record JADDOH010003676.1, on the reverse strand, counting down.
CTATTTGTCCCCTAGTGAATACATGGCTTTATTGTTTCACTACTAGTTTCGAGAAGAACAGAGCTTGTCGTCGACAAGTGTAAATAATAAGAGTAAAGAAGATATTTTAATTAAAATGTTACACCACAAAGTAACTATCAAAGTGGCCAGTGCGGCAAAACTGTATAAAGAACTACGAATTAAGTAAGTCTCATATATCCTTTTGTCACTGTGTGTAAGATACTCACATTCTTATGAATTTAGATTTTTGTACAGGGATATAGTCAACCCGGAATTCAAGGGACCCAAAATAAATTATTTTGAATTATGCGGAACCCTGTTAATTCGGAATTCAAAAATACAAAAAATTTTTTTTATCGCAATGTGAGTGCGAAATTCGCAAAAAATTTGTGAAACTCGATTTTAACTTTAAATTCCATCTCTGTTCCCAACTCAGACCAACATAGCACAAAATAGAAATACAATTATATGTAAAATAGTAAGATAAATCAGTTATAACTTCTTCCAAAGAAAATTAAACATTTTAAAAACACAAACACAGTTATTAGAAAAAAAATCAAACTAAAGAAGAATTTAAAAGCTCAAAACAATTTTAAGAGTAATCAGCACAAACGTCGTAAACTTAAACTATCCGTACATATCAAGGCAGCCAACTGAAGAAAGTGTACATTCCCTAATTTTAAGGATCGCGACATAATATGTGCATATAGATAAAAGGAATTCTATATTATAATTTATCCTTTCACACGTACCTGGGAGCGACATCTGCTAAAGTCTAATAATAATTATAATATCTATTATTAAGTCAGTTATTTTTATTTAATAAAATTTATTATTAAAATAAGCAGTTTCAAAATAATTACAAATAAAAGTAGTTCACTACATGAAAATTCTAAAATAATGCATTAATAATGACATAAGTACCTAAAACAGATCACATTGTTGAAAACATTCAATTTTCACTAACAGGCGTCAAATTGGCACGTCATACAAAGGTCAAACAGTTATAAAAATAATAGTGTGTATATAAACACAATTGTGTACATAATTACACTCACATTTTTAAAAAACATGGAATTTAATTTCCTTAAAAATAAAGAATAATGAAGACAATAATAAAGAATTAATAATAACCAAAGCAAAATACACATTGTCTATAAAAATGTAATACCGCTTATGAATCAAAACATTTAAAATATGTTTTTTTTATATATAAAAAGATGCACCAATTTATGATTTGAAATTTTAGAACGGACAAGTACATTTCTTGCACTGGCTTATCAAATGGCTGTACATTTTTACAAAGTTCATACACATTATATTGTATTGCACTTATATCAGACGATATATCAATTCGAAAATAATAAAGATTGTACCGTATACGATTAAAACTGGCACCAATAATACAATCATAATAAATCACAATCTCTCAATAGACATACACTTTTTTTCAGTTACGTTAATTTCTTAAGCGTTTTTAGCTATTTCTTTCTCAATACTTATTTGACATTGAATAACTTAAATATATATCCAAAATCAAAATGAAACCCAAATGACATGCGGGTTTTAAAATCTTTATGATTTCTTGCTTGTGCAATTTGATATGGCATTATGGTCCATCTTATTTGTTCTACAAATCTTCAATACAAAATTAAATAGTTTATTGAGTAATATTTTGCCTTTATATTATCAGCGGTAAAAGGGTTAGTGAATTTTATATTACTTTTTAACATTTGTTTCTGTCAAAGATTTGTTGTCTTTTTTAAATTTTAATTTAAGCAATAAACTAATAAAGTATTCTAAATTAAATACTGTTAGATAGTGAGTTTGGTCATGATATAACAGAAAAGGCTTTAAAATCCTCTGAAAATTAATTGATAAATTTACCAATGAAATGGTTCATCAGATGTCAATTTATCAAAGAGGTCGAAAACCTTTTCCATTGAGTTTTGACAGATTTACCACATCCCTTCAGTCATACAATCTTCATTATCAGTGATAGTAATTTTATCCAATCAGGCCATTTTTCATATTAAAATAGAGAGTAAACTATAAATAACCAAAACAATAGAGTTTTCAAGCGGAATAAAACACAACATATTTTTTAATTCAATTAATAAAGAAGAAGAACACTCAAACTTAGAAATTATAACACAACCTCAGGTTGTTTAATTTCACAAATAATACCTGTAATAATAGAACTGCGTTCATTTAATCATGAAAAATTCAGCATACTTCGAACCATTTCATTCATATATATGCCATTTCATAGCATTTACCCTTTCAGTCCCATGCTTTAAAAACATACATTTAAATACTGATGAAACAAACACAAAATTTAAAATATACTCTGAAAATTTTTGTATGTATGTGTGCACACACTTTGTAAAACACACTTTCTACTTTTAATACATGTAATTTTAAAAATATATTATCATATTCTCAGGTCAATAATATATGTATTGTATGCACGTAAAAATATTTTTTCTAAATCAGAAAGTTGTTGCGTAATATACTACTACATAAAAATTACTTCTATTAAAATTGAAATATTTTTAAATGACACTTGTATAAAATCAGTTATACGAATAAATAATCTACTGACAACCTGTTATACAAACAATCATTCGACTGACATCTAACAAAGACATGAAATGTAGAATTTAAACAGTTTATTGATCCCTCGATAACTTTGAAAAAGACAAAACTCGAAAAAAAAAAGTTTATTCATACTATCTTCAAACATTTTAGTCATATAATAATGATGTGCATTATGCGTAATTAGAGCATCATTTTCTGAAACATATATTAGTAAATATGTCCCAATAAATAGTTTGAGGCAATTTAGGGATAAATATTTATTTTTGATGATTATAAATTAATTAAAAGAGAAGTATTTTTACTGGAGTAAAATATACCAGGACTAGGAGAGGTGATATCTTTCAAACATTGAAAGGAACAGCATTTATTCTAATACATATAGAGATTCTGTAGAAGAGAACACAACACAGTCAAAAATGGTACTGCCATTTTCAGAGATTAGCATATACATATACATATGTTATTTTTGTATCGATGTTTGATAATTTGAAAAACAAAATTGTTAATATGATATTTCATCATAAAATTGATTTATCATTTAGTAATAGAACTTTTTCTATGGGTCGGTTTTCGCATCAGACACACATTTCTTATTTCAAACCATTTTAACTTTTGGTTCAACAAATTTATTAATTTAACCTTTGAACTAGGGACGTTACTTTTACAATAATTTTTACAAAAATAAATCTTTAAAAATAATTAGAGATTTTTAAAAATTATTACAAAACAGTCTAAGAAAACATCAGAAGAAGATTCTCACTTTGCCGAGACATATTTTTTAAAAACAATTTTACAAATGACTCATTTTAATAATGCTTTACAAATGAACTATAATTACACTTTTATGGGCCCCATAATATCAGTTTTTTTCGGCTCATAGCCATATAGGAATATTGAACCAATAACCATTAGCGTTCCCATTGAAAATTGTAAAGTTAGATGAAAATTAAATATATATATGGACGCCACACAAGATATAACAATGGCTAAGGACGTGGCAAAACCTTTGAGTATATTATCCGCATACTTAACTACAACCGCAACCACAAGGCCTCCACCGGCCTGCAGCAACACCAGGTACCAGACGAAGGCATCAAATCCTCTTAGGAGACCACCCAACGATCCTCCACCAAGTAAATATGTGATAAATCCAAAGGGTAATGACAAAAGGCTCAACTGAACATTACGCATCCATACCTGAAATTAAAAAATAGTATGCACCATGTTTTAAATGGATTTTGCTAGAAATAGTACGTATTGCAGAGGGTCCTCGTGACTTCTTTAGATTATGATCAGAAGATCTCAAGAACTTCATATAAGAGTATGCTAGATATCACAGCTAAATGCATTAGTCAGCCTGATCCACCGTCTTGTTTCAAAATGGTGGCCATTCAAAATCTTAAAAACAAATTAACGTAATATTGGACAACAAACAAATTAAATCTATTCTTGAGTGGCAGAAAGGTTTTATTTAAAAGATTTTTTAATATTGTTTTTCAAACTAAGCTAAGTGATTATGATGTGATACATAGCACTAACACGGCCTTCCGAGATGGAGAAACAACATTTTGGTCAAATCATTATTATTTCTGTTAAAAATCCTTTGAGTGTTTTTTATAGCCGTCAAAAGAATCAGCATAATATTAATAAACTTACAGATATATCGGCGCCTTTGAGCATCTTTTCAAAGTATATCCCCGCAAAGCCAGATATGAAACATGCAGCGAGTGCGGCAGAAAAACCTAAGAGTTTAGACTGAGGGGGTGCATTGAGATTGTTGATTGGCGCGGGGGAAGATGACAGTTGTACCACGGCAACACCGATGGCTAATAAGGCTAGAGCGACCCATTGCCATCTTTTCAACACTTTTCTGAGAACAAGTACTGCAAAAAATGCAGTTGTCAAAATCTTCAGTTGGTATGTCACCTAAAATAAAAATATTTTTTCAGTTTGCGAGTCTGAAAAGTCAAACATCTGAAATCTGAATCAATAAATATGTATGTGAAATTGTTTCACCAGTATATTTTTTTAACATAATAATAATTTTTTAATATAACGATTTAACATAACATACAACAAAAATCCTAGATAGAGGTAACAGAGTAGAAGCTAGCGACCCCAGACTTACGGTATATTATCAAACCTGAAATATTACGATGTTTGAATTAGGAGGCAGATAACAGGTAATACAGGTACATAAAAATGTGTAAGTAAAACATTAAAATAACAAATCTGATTTTTTAATATGTATGTTTAACGGGATAGTACTATACACTCGTATTAATGATTTCGGATTAGTAGTGCCCCAAATAACATAGGGTTGATGGGCCGGTTGTGGCCACTACCCCGGTTTTGGCCACTTGGACATTCAAAGGTGTATAAATATAAGGCAATGAAAATATATTTGTTATTTTATTTATGCCGATCAATTCTTTAAACTGTGTTTTGTTTTGATAAATAACAGCCGTACCGCCATTTTCTTTCTTTGAGTATTTGAGTTGAACTTATTGATGACTTTTCGATATCGTTAAAAATGATTAAATTCTTAGCAAAAATGATAAGGGCCCTTGGATGAGTAATGTGAAAATAACTTTTTAATCACTTATGTTTGTGTTCGTGAATCAATTTAGCCTGTTGAATGAAAGTCCTAGGATTATTTCTTAGAAGTTAAATGCCACATTGCCACAACTGGCACAGTAATCTTACTTGTGTTCTAGTTTTGGCTACAACTGGCTCACATAGTGCGTTAGTTTTGACCACCTTTTTTGAAAAACATAATTAATTAGATATTTACGATGATATCCCAATTATAATAATTTCGTTGTCTGTCTGTTCGTTCATCCGTCCGTCCACGTAATTTCATGTAACGTCCGTAACTTTTTTTCAAACAATTTTTTTTTTCGAACATTTAAAAAAAAAACTTTTCAAACATTTTTATTTCTGAATTTTTTTAAATTTTTTTTTTAATCAAACCGAACTGACATGTAAAAGTACCATCATTTTTGGTGAGTTATGGCTAGTTCGATTACAAAAACCATGGCCATAAAAATAAGTTTTCAGGTAGGTACTCCAGGAAAGTTGACTTGTTAACTTTCCTGGAGTACCTGGAAAGTTAGATTCAACCAGATCTACTAAAATATTTCTAAGATTTTTATCAAAATGGTTTAGATTAGACTAGTTGTACTGAAGTATCAATGCTATATACAGTATGGATAGCTTTTAAAGATGATAATTCAGTTCAGCAGTTAGGAAAAGTACAACCATCGAATGAGTTGAATTCTTCTAATACACTTTCTCAAAAAGTAGGTATCCTCAATGAGACTCGGTTGTCCTTTGATGCATCAACCATTGATTTAAATTCAACTACAACAGAGGATCAATAAGTAATGTTCTGCACAAAGTACCAGTTCAAGAAGACCCATTTCAAAAATAAATTCATTTGCAACTTCAACAAATGATGTTCAGAATGAATTGTCCACCAAGTAAAATCATCTGACAATTTATGCCTCGTAACTATATTTCTGTTGGCTCTACTTCACAAATTATTATTATTACAACCGCCAAGGCCATATATTTAGTTAATAAAAGTGTAGTCTGGCCAAAGAAAAAAGTAGTAATACTATGCGTAAAAGAGAGTATATTTCTTCTGGCAAAATATTTTGAGCAGCTGTGAAAACCTTAGAACATTCTTAACAAAAAAACTCAACAAACGAGGAACAGTCGTGGATTTATCAAATCAAGATCTTCGGAAAATGAAGAATTAGAAAGAAGTCCAAAAGAAGGAGACTATGCATTATTAAAATTCAAAAGTAGTAAAAATATTGTACTCTGTTGCGTCGGAAGACAATGATAATGGTTGTGAAATAACTTATCTCAGGAAAGGAATGAAGAGTACCTAATACATTTATACCTAAATGTATTAGGTAAGCCACAAATAAGTAATCTGGCATCTGTTGCAGAAAATAGTATAAAAATAATAATGTCATTACCTGCTTTCACAAAAGGAACTAAATTTCTTTCTAAAAATGTTCTCAGGTTTTCACAGCCATTCAGAATCTTCCGCGTGTAGTTTTTTGAGATATTCTGCCATGTATATCTGACATTTCGGATCTCATTGCAGGGTCCATCATCAGCCCTGATGATGGACCCTGCAATGAGATCTGTAATGTCGGCCAGAGAGGTCAGGATACACATGGCAGAAAACTACAAGCAGAAAATTCTTTCTTATCTTTTCATATTGATCTGTCCGGGTATTGTGTGGCATTAAAAGTTACCTCATTCTTTATCTACAGGCACGAGAAGATCATAATTATAATAAAATTCATAATTTTCCTATAGTTACTTACCTATCTTGCTTCATTTTTATTCTAAATATTAAGAAACCTTATAAAAACTAAAGTGGCCAGAACTGGCACATTTGGACATACATATTTCACGTTTATGTTTCTATTTTAAATTATATTAATTTTTTTTTTTTTCTACATTTTCAAAAGAGTAATGAATGTGTTATGTGGGGAAATTTAAAAAAATCGTTTCTGACTATTTTTGAGTTCGTAGTGATGCACAGTTTGCAAAAAATATCTTAAAGTGGCCGAAGCTGGCCCCTCAACCCTACATAAATGCTATGATTATTTATAGAGCTTCAAACCTTTTGGCAGAACTATTAAGCTCTATATATAAAGCTTATTGGTCTGGCGGTCGCTGGCTCTTAAATATTAAATATTTAAAAAACAAAACATATTCAGAAAATTATGGATTTCTCTTTATAAAAACCGTAGATTGCAATTATTTTTATAAAGAGAAATCTATGATCTTCTGAAGATGATTCTATTGTCCACACATTATTGATCAGATTGGATGTCAAATGAGATATGACGATAAATACAAAATAAAACTTTCAGTACTGATCGAAAAAGATTACATTTTTGATATTTAAATATTTTAAATTTAATCTTATCTGCGTTAATTTTTTTTATATTATTTGATAATTTGATGGGACCACCTTTCAAATAAAGCAGGATACGACATAGATAGACTAGAATACGACCACTATTTTTTAATTTTTTTTTTTTATTTATTAGAGACACTAACAGGATAATGGGTACATGACACTCAGATAATAAACATTATAGTGAAGACTATGCCCATTATCCCGATTACAAGTGTCTTCGGCCCGCTCTAGTAACATGTATTTTTGTAATTAATTATATTTCACATGTACATTTATGTATATTATATATTTGTGTTTGAGTGTAGTGCGATTAGTATTTAATGGATCTATAGGTTCATGTCGTCATTTAGAAAATGGATGTTGCGTATGAGTGAGTTTTTGAACGAAGATAACGTGTCTGCGAGAATATCAGCATCAATGTTAGGGTCAGCACAATACAAATTATATGTGCGACACAACCTTGTAATGGGACAAAAGTAACCGACGACTATAAATTGGTGTGCGAAGGAGGGCGTCCCTGTCGCGTAACAAAAGTTGCCAGGGTGTAAATTTAATGTCCGGTGACCGGTGTCGTAGCCTTTAACAGAAATTTTGTCAGGCAGCACTAAAGAAACCAAGCAGAAATGGCGGCCGTTCTATCTGTCAAACTGTCAGACGGTAATATCGGTCCATTATTTGCTTTTTCAGCTTCACAAAACTTTAATATTGTTCTTGCACCATCCCCGACATGAATTATGAATTGATGATATTTCAAACCGATTAATGACGCATTATGTCAATATTTTTATAGATAAATCAATTATGTCAAATTTTATTACAACAATTGATTCCGTAATCCAGCTTTCCAACTATATAATTATTATTGCAGATTCTATTTGAGACAACGCAACTTTTGTTAAAGCAACTAACCTGCTGGTTATCAGTTGATTAAAATGAAAAAACTTAAAACCAAAAAAAAAGACCAAAAATGTGTTGAAAAGACATCCACTGGTAAATGTGGGAAGAAACCTCAGCATCACAGACATGTTCAGCAGCCCATTTATTATGTAGAATTTAAGCGGAACGTTTAGAACAACAGCCCTCCAATACAAATCAACCGAGCATAAATCAAGTAAGTTTAACGTTTGATACAGGGGTGTATGCAATAGATTAGAAATAAATACTAACTTGGTATGACGCAGCGTCTAAATTGGAGGCGGATACATACAACAAATTGTTTTGTAAGATGTACAGCACCGAAGGAACGCAGACGCGTAGTGTGTCATAAGGATGTCCAAATACTGTCACCTTGATTGATCTCAATCCTTGTCGAGTGTTTCCAGATTCCAATATTACAAGTCCAATACACACAAATAACTTAACCAGCTCCGCTAAAAGTACAGCTGAAATACACAAATATGTCATTAATGGGATATTTTTTAGGTGAATAAATAAAGTCCTCGAATATAAAAACAAAAGCCACGTTCGGGCTACTTGGAGGGGGGGAGGGGTTCTTTTATCCCGGGATATTTTTTTTATCCCGGTTACTTTTATTCTAATATAGCTTCTATTATTATTATCTCCTATTTCTGTTGATAGTAAATATTTTGTATCTACAAGTAGAAGTATTCAAAATAAAAAATATAAAAATCATATTTTCTCATTCCAAAAACATCATCTTTCAAAATACAAACTAGTTCGATGCTTGTTTTGTGCCTAGCCAAATAAAATATAATTGTCCTTGAATTTGATAAAATCAAACACGTTATCACCAGTTACTTAAGTTTATTACTTTCCAAAACTTTACTTTTTTTAGAATAAAATGATCTTAATAAAAATTTACTTTTTTTAGAATAAAATGATCTAAAAATATAATTCACTCGCTACTACTCTGCAAAATAAAGCAACCCTACAAAAATCTTCATTATATGTATGTACATACAACAGCATAAATTGGTAATAATATTTTTGTTTAGTACTCTGCACAATTTATTTATATCTCTGTACTGCACTGGATAAGTAAACATTTTAATACAAAATAATTTTGCATCAGAGCGCTGTGAAACACATGTTAGCAGCTCAGCGTTGCCAAGCAATCTGACACAAAATTTCACCATGTCCTGATTAAAATAGCTAAAAATAGTATTTCAGAATAAATTTTTGATTTTTTTTTGTATTCATTTTAAAAGAATAAAATCCATTATTCTAATTTATTGAAGTTAAAAAGGCGTCAATTATGTGAAAAGGTTTAAAAAAAAAAACACATAAAGGAATAAATTATTTTTCAAGAACAGTGTCTTTTAAAACATAACGGTAAGAAAAATAACTGACCGATTTACAAATAATTTTATTTAATTAAATTTAATAATTTACTTTGTGATATTATCAAATAAAAAAGACATCTCACAAGTCCATACTGTCACATGAGGCCCGTAAATTAGGTCAATTTTCTACAGTTCTAAAACATTGTTTGTTTAGTCATTTATTAATTGATAAAACAATTTAGTGTCGTCTTATAATATATGGAATTAAATAAATAAATTTTTAATTTGATACTATTCCATACATTTAAAAAAAAAAAAGTGTTTTTTATAACAAAAATTGTAAATAAACAAACTGACAGAATTTGCAATAATTTTAATAAATTTTATATAATCATTTACTTTGTAATATTATTGAATAAAAAAGACATCTTACAATATAGTCACATAAAGCCCACAAAGTGGAGCAATTTTCTTTATTTTTAAAACACCATAGATTTGGTAATTTATTAATTGATTAAATAATTTAGATTGTCATTTTAAGACAATATCCATATTTAAAATATGTGGAACCTGACAAATAAATTTTAATATTTTATCTTTCCATACAAAATGTGATAAAAAACGCAAGAGAGGAAAATTGTGAGTTTTGCTTGTATTGCCAGACGATCGAATATAGAATCCAAGTGAAATTTAAGAAAATTAAATTTATAATTAATTTCCTTAGAAAGGGACAATGGATTGGGTACCACATACCTGCAGACGATGAGAACATTTCACCCTCTCTGGTGCGCGCGTACCGCATGCTAAGTCCGAGAGCGGCATTCTGGACGGTTAATACAACTAAGCTTACATATTTGATATAATCTGGAAAGCAAAATAATAAAATATATTAAATAATTATATTGAATACAGTAAAACCCCTATAATTCTAAAATCGTTATAATAAAAAAAAATTAAAAACACAAGATACAAAATGTTAATTTTATAGTTTACCAACTCTGATAATTCGAAAACCCCGGTAAATTGAAATAATTTTTGCACCATAATTCAATACATTTTAAGTCACATAATTCAAAATTGCTTTCACATGTTATAAAAAACTAATAATGCATGTGGCTTTTTGATCACGCACATCCGTATCTTTTGTATATTTCGCTGTAACTTAAAGAAAACCTTCATCTATACACACTATGCCACGATTCCGAAAAAAAAATGTTTAGCAAGTGAGAACAAATATGTCAATATCAGTTTTTATTTTCGATCAATATAAATGGAGTAATCTTTGCATTAGCATAATCAATATCTATTTAGAGTGCCACCAGTATAAGTTGGCGCACGAGGTAGGGCGTCCCTGTCGCCAAACAGAAATTGCCAGAGTGCAAATTTATTACACAATACATAATATACATTGACATTGACAAATATATTTTATGATATCATAATAGAAATTTGATCGGGCAACACTGAAGAAACAAACCAGTAATGGCGGCCACTCTATCTAGAGTCCTGTCAAATGGTAATATTGGTCCATTATTTGCTTTTTCAGCTTTGCAAAACTTTAATACTTCATTGGCAGTTGTTCTTGCACCACCCCGGACTGTTTTGGATATTTTGGACATAATAATTTTTATTTAATTATTAATTAATTAATGCCCTATAGGGCTTTTACAACAGACAGGTAAAGTGTACATTAACAGAATATATAGTTTAAAGAAAAAATAATAATAACATGTAAACATAATGATGACATAAAGAGGAAAGAAAATACTTAAAATACAGATACAAATATGTAAAGATAAATATAATATAAAGTAAAAAGCAAGTACATAAAAAGCAGAAGCATAAGAAAAACATAATATAATAGAAATTTAAAAACAAAAAAGTAATAATGTAGAGTGAAAAGATATAGCACAAGCTTTGAAAGTCATATTAAAATTAAAAAAATACATACAAATACAAATCAATTATTTAAGTCCAATTCGACAAATACTAGTAATCTTTCAATACACCTTTTAATATATATATGTTTGAATAATATACAGTTATTGGCAAAGACGTCCAGTTGCTCGTATCTGTTTGCTAGTCTAGGAAGCCTTTGCAGTGGGGAATTAAAGATATAGTTAGTGGCTGCAGTTTCCACGGCAAAACCTGCATGACTTCTAATTAGAAACGTTCTATTAGTTGAGGACAGTCGATAATACCATTTATTAGTTTGTGTAAAAAGAGAAAGTCCGTCACTATTCTTCTAGTCTCTAGTTTATCAAGACTGCTAACAGATCTAAGAATATTGTAATCGATATTACTTGAAGGTATGTTAAGTTTATAATAGATAAATCTAAGAAACTTATTTTGGACCTTCTCTATATTACTCATGTGAACTGTGTAGTGAGGGCTCCATACAACTGTATCAAATTCTAGTATTGGTCGAATCAGGGTCTTAAATAATAAAATGAAAGTTTCAATTTTCTTGAAATCTTTGCTTAACCTAAGTAAGAAACCTAAAGTTCTTAATCCTTTATCAACTTTTGAGTTGATATGGGGGACTAAAGAAAACTTTTTGTCAACAATTACGCCTAGATCTCTAATTTTATCTACTACACTCAAAACTTTTCCATCAATTTTGTAATCACAGAGTACTACTGTTCGGGTGCGGGAAAATCTCATCACTTGACATTTGGGGACATTTAAAGATAGGTTATTGACTTCACTCCATTTCTGTAAAGTGTCCAGTGCACACTGCAAAAGTTTGCAGTCCTGGACTGTTTCAATTACCCTATAGAGTTTCATATTGTCCGCGAAAAGCAAACATCTAACACCCGATGACAATAGTACGGGGATTAATTCATTGATGAAAATGCAGAACAATATAGGACCTAGGTGGGAGCCTTGTGGTACCCCGCTAACAGCACAAAAGTGATCAGACTCCAAATCAGCTATCCTGACAATCACTTGTCTGTTGTGCAAATAACTCTCTAACCATGCATTCGAGTTTCCTAAAACTCCCAAGGCTTTTAGTTTATCAAGTAGAATTTTATGTGGGACTCGATCGAACGCCTTGGAGAAATCAGTGTAACAACAATCGAGCTGGTGATGTTCTTTGAAGGCATCCAGAACATCCGCTTGTAAGACGAGTAAGTTAGTTTGAGTTGATCTGTTAGGCATAAATCCATGTTGCAGAGGTGATATGATGTTAAACAGGTATATTTTAATTCTATTTAACAATAAGAGTTCTAATAGTTTTGGTATAGCGGATTGGATGCAAATAGGTCTATAATTCGTTATGTCGTAGTGGTCACCTTTTTTAAAAACTGGAATAACTTGTTTTCCATACCTCTGGAAAAAAACACCGATTGTATAGATAAGTTTAATATTTTGGATGAAATATATGATAATTCTCTATGACAATTTTTAAGAAAGGCTGTTGGTACTTTATCGGGACCTGGGGCTTTGTTTTCATTCTTAGTTCTTTTTCCACTTCCGATTGACTGAACTCTACTTTAGGAATATTTAAAGCGTTGTTTGCTGGCTGATGATAAAAAAAAGGATGATGCCTGTGCTGAGTTATCATATACTGATTTGAAAAATTGAGCAAAGAGATTTATAATTGTTTTGGGGGTATCAACCCACTTGTTATTTAAATATATGGATATTTCGAAATTTTCGTGATTAACTTTGTGGAAGTTCATTGTAAATAACTATGAATAGAACACAATGACAGTTTAATTAAATAAATTAATTAAAACGTTTTCGATGCTTACTGCATCATCTTCAGTAATATACTAACTTAAGACTAGAAGACATTTTATCTACTACATAGGGGCGGGAGTTGTCAAGAGTGGGGGAGGGGCAGGCGGAAAGTGAAAGTGGTTGCTGGGAGGGGCTAGTATGGTAAGAAGGAGGGATGTAATAAGTGGTGTTTGTATGTTTAAGGCCTTATCATTATTTCGATGAATTTCTATATTTTCCAAAATGTCCAATTTCTTTCCTTTTTTGCATACATGCAACACCTCCACGTTATCATACTTGAAGTGATGTCCCTCTGATCTCACGTGGTCTGCCATCTCTGAATTAATATTGA